>JAVSBS010016373.1:181778-203912 GCA_033124195.1 Coracias cyanogaster | reverse complement strand
TATATCTGTGATGGTGCAAAGATGCATGCATTCAGACTTCCATGTGTATGGTGATGTCCACAGAAGAACCACTTAGAATCGTAGAATTGTCAGGGTTGGAAGGGACCTTAAAGATCATCTAGTTCCAACCCCCCTGCTGTGGGCAGGACACCTCCTACTAGATTAGGTTGCTCAGAGCCTCATCCAGCCTGGCCTTAGAAAATTCCAGGGATGGGGCTTCCACCACCTCTCTGGGCAACCTGTTCCAGTGTCTCATCACCCTCATGGTGAAGAACTTCTTCTTAACATCTAATCTGAATCTACCCATCTCTAGTTTTGACCCATTCCTCCTAGTCCTACCACCACCCAACATCCTATAAAGTCCCTCCCCAGCTTTCTTGTAGGCCCCCTTAAAATACTGGAAGGCCACAATTAGATGTCCTCAGAGCCTTCTCTTCTCCAGACTGAATAACCCCAACTCTTTCAGTCTATCTTCATAGGAGAGGTGCTCCAGCCCTCTGATCATCCTCGTGGCCCTTCTCTGGACACGTTCCAGCACGTCTGTATCTTTCTTGTAATAGGGGCTCCAGAACTGGATGCAGTACTCCAGGTGAGGTCTCATGAGGGTGGAATAGAGGGGAACAATCACCTTGTCACAAGACTTTCCATTTTACCATGAATTCTTCACTGAAATGTAAAATCTGTCTCTCTCTTTCTTAGTCCTGTTCTCTCCTTCACAGTGACACCAATGGCCATGTTCCACCTGTTTCAACACCACCCACCTACTTTCTCTGGCCCAATCTGAGATTCAATCTGAGAGCAACACATCTGCTGACAGTCACTTCATCTGCTATTTCTTGATGTCTTCTCTGTCATCAGCACTTAATGTCCTGTAAAGCTACTTTCCAAACATTCTCCAGACCAGACCTTCTGAAAGCTTCAATGAAGCAGCCACAGTTTCTGTTTTGAACCCTTCTGCCTCTTACTTCAATTATTCCCATTCTCTTGTTATTGAATATTTTGAGAGTGTGTCATGGGATCCTTCTTCAAATTCCTTCCACTGTAAGCTTCCATCTCTCTTCACCCCCTTTTTTTAAACATCCCTTTGCTGAATCTCAGGCTTCCTATGCCTTACTAGCAACCTGGGTCACTCTTTTAGCCTCAGAATTTTTCTGCTACAAGAGAGAATTTATGTACTCCCACAAAGTTGCAACTAGCTTTTGTTCCTGAACACCTTGTCATGAATCTCTGGCCTTTTTCCCAACTCTGACCCACTTGAGCAGATGCATCATATCCTGCCTAGTTAGTTCTCAATTTTTCTTTGCTCTCTGGTACTTTAGCTCATGGTGTACAGATGTCCTCAGTCTGTACTCTCTTTTAAAGAAACTGTATCTCAATCCAGCCTGTCTCTTCAAATCTTTTCCCATTTCTTTCTCTCTCTTCATCCATAAAAAACCATAGAACATGCAGTTTTCAGCTAATGCACAGACTTCCCCTCTTCTAAGTCTGTCTTGGATCAGTTCCAACCTGACTTTTCATAAATCCCCTCCCTTAAATTTGTTCATATATAGGACACTATGTGCCTCTTCCTGGCCAAAAATCTGGGTCTCCAGTATGTCTTTATTTTCTCCAACTTCTCTGCTTTGTCATCATTTCCTTTCACCATCAGAGAAGTTCCAATTATCGCACTTTTTTTTTTTTCTTTGATTGCTTCAAGGCTTTTGTCACAGGGGAAATATCTCTCAGGTGGGCGTCATCTCACTAAAGATAGATGTCTACATCTGAGCTGGTCACCCAAGGCATCATTTGGAGTCACCAGACAGAAATCACCATTCTGGTTCCAAATTCCCCTCACCTTGAAAATAAATGCCTGAAAAGTCAAATAAATTATATCCTACAAGCAACATTTCTCTCTATTGTCTCTATTTCTCCAATAAGCACACTATGACTGAGAAATGTAAACTATTCATAGGCAGTAACGTGATATAGTATCCAATATGTCACGTGCACACAGAGAGGTACAACGCCTTTACCCAAGATACACGAAAACAGGCAGTCCAAGTTGGTAGATTAGCTGTTGTGATTTAAAGGAAGCATGTATGAAACCAGAACAGAGTTTGGCTATATTTATGTAAATTAGATACAACTACTGCATGTACTTAACGGCTGTGTTGGAAATAATTCAGCTGCATCAGACTGACTGTAATGCTTATACTTTGAGAGCATCATCGCTTTACCAGTTAGTACAGAGCTCCTGTCATATTTTCTCAAATTTATTCCCTTTATGCACTCCTCTGACCAAGCCACTATCTCCATCACCTCATGCAAAAACATCTTGGACCAGCCACACTGTTCTTTTAAAACACCAGTTATCTTAATAGCATGAGAACCTACAGACCGTGCAGGTGAGTCTGGAAGGAAAGAGGCATCTCTGGAGGGAAAGCTTCAGCCTAAAGCCGTAGAATAAAACTTTGACATCTGTGTTTATGGGAAGAGGATGTTTTTATGGTTACATTCTGACTTCTTTGAAAATTTGGTAAGAACCACAGGGTCCCTCATGAGGAGGTCATCCCCTAGGTGGGTATTCAGTGAATCATCACTGCTGCCTGGTCGTCTGAGAAGGCACGAGAGCAGGTGTACAGGAAACTTAAAACATATACAACTTGGTGCAAAAAGGTAGCTTTTTGGTGCATCTACAGGAAAAGTCATGAGAAGAAAAAGGGAAGAATGATCAAATCTATCTAGTGATTCTATAAATCAAGGATAAGTTTAATATGCATTTTTTCTGCTTGAGTATTTTTCACTTTTCTATGGAACTCATCACTAAACCACAAAAATTCATGGATGCTTTTAGATACAGCCACACAAAATTCCTAATATATTACCTTAAATGATGAAAGACCTTAAGTTAACATACAGCAAAGTCACAGATATAAGAGTTAGAGAGTAAGTTTTACTCTGTCAGTCGCTGTCTTTGTCAAGAACAGGTTAAAGTCTGTACTTGGATTGCTTCACTTATTTGCAAGTCAGAGACAAAAGACTGTGCTAGATTTTCTGTATAAGTTATTTTCTGCCCACTCAAGGACTCTGCTACCATCAACACTCTTATCAGGTAGAACTCGTGGCTTGAAGATAAAAGAACACAGAAATAGAAAGCGTTGACATCTCTCACAATTAAATAAATACTGATGTAAGGCCTTCTACTGTTATCACTGTTTTTGTTGGCCAGTGGCACTTAGAGACACAGAAGAGCTGTATTTGCCAAAACTGAAGCACTTAAATATTAAGAAAACAAGCTTTGCAGTGCTTCAAGAAGTAAAACTGCTTTTGCCAAGTTTTCCAGTTGTGGTGTACTATTTGTATTTTCAAAGTAAAGTTGTTTTGAGCGAGAGTAACGCCTTTGCCTTCAGTTACTGTTTTCTTTTGCAGAAGAACAGAAATGGAGGATGTCAACAAAGGTGGAGAACTTTGGTATCAACAGCTATCTATTAATAACAAAGTGCAGTATTAGAAACTCAAGATCTCTGAACACTAGGTGTCAGTGTAAGAAATGGAAAAATATCAAAAACCTGTTGTTTCCAATCAGGTGGATTAGCTAAGAAACCAGAACCAGCTGTGACCACATTTCCTTGTAACTGCATAACACTGTTAACAAGCCAATCTTCCTAAAAAAAGTTATTCTGAAACTATCAGGTCTGCTTGAAATCAGATAAGGTGATTTAAAAACTACAATGAATTTGCTCTATTAAACACTCCGAGATGACCTTTCAGGTTTATGAGTTACACTTAAAGACCACGCAGAATTTTACACTACTTGTTTTTTCACCAGAGGTATCCATAAATCAGTTTGTGTCTTTCAAACCTTGAAGCTTACAGCTTTGCTTGACAGAATCAATGAAAAGTGAATTACCAAAAAAAAAATACAGCTAGTGACGAAAATCATAAAGGGGAGATGTCTCTCACTTCACTTAAACCAGATTTTACATGGATGGCTGGAATGTTAAATAACCACTTTAGGACATGCAGAGTCTCATTCTTGAAGTGCCCGTTTATCTTCCCTGACACAAAAGATGATCTGGCATCATTATCACAGGTAAATAAAAGTATGCCTGTTTGCCTTTATGTTTTTTTAAGGTGAATCCAATCAGAATCTCAGAGGAAAAGCAGAAAGAACGTTACCTTCCACCAGACACTGAAAGTTAACATATTTGGACAATTATTTGAAACAGAGCAAGTAAGGTGATAAAAATAACAATTAAACCCCCATTGTTTTTTGGATTCTGGAGCTGATTTCAAAGATACAGATGCTTTTGGAAGTTAATTTGAGGTCCATCTTCCTCATCAAACATCCATGTGTTGCACAACACTGATAAATTTCAGATTCTTTTCATTTTGTTTACTAACTGCCACCAGAATCAGACTACTAGATGAGATGGCTCTTTGAGTGCAGATATGGACTTTACACACATGTTCATATACTTGCAATATTCAATTTACATCATATAAACAAGTTTAAAGAAAGAATGAAACCCTGAATATCAGTTTTCCATCTGACTTCTCAAGCTTGGGATGTAATCATGACTTTTCACAGATGGAAAGATTGGTCCTTCATTTCAGCCCTGCTAAATGACTGGAGACATTTTTTAGGCTAAGTCAAAAATACTTTTGGCAAAAGCCTGTTCAGTCATAAACGCTTTCAATAAAGGAGACTAGGGAGTAAAACCATTGACAAAATATTGATTTACCAGAGTGCATCATATTGTGCAATAAAAATCTAATGATTACCCTTCAACTTCTTAACTTTTTAATTTGTTCTTTTCTAAAGAGGTAATCATCTAGAATTTCATAGGGCTCCAGCAAAACAGTAATTGACATCAATATAAGTAGCCAACACACCCCGGACACAGTGCATCTGTACACTGAATGTTTCAGCTCAGATCATCCAAGATTTCCACAGCTATTAATCTATGCCATATTCTTAACAGTATATATAAAAATTAAATAGAGGATACATTTGCATTTTGGAAACTCAGGCTGGGATCAGCTTATCAGTTGATTCATAAAAGCCTCAGAAACCAAGGTAATTCGGTAAATATATATTTAAGAATGCCATAGATTCCAAAGCCTCCATCTGTGAAATTTTCTACGTAATTAATTCCTCTTGCTCAACAGTCTAAACATGTTAATATCTGATGTAAACAAGTTAAACATCTGACATGATGGAAAAAACAGACTTGTACATATAGACACATACATACACATACAACACATAAATCTATGTCACTGTTATTAAAGACCCAAAGACTGATATAGAAAATTAGGAAATACTGGGATTATAGCTGCCTACACTACCTTCATTCTTTGTATTTTATAAGCACTACAAGACAATCTTTAACCATTGATCACATTGCTTTTTTCATTCAGTCGTCAATGGTTTGGGTTTTTTTCTTTGCTATTGAACATGTTGCTACAATTATGTGAGTATAATTACTCATTTTTAATTTTTATTTATTCACAATTATTCATGGCATTGGAACAGGCTGCCCAGGGAGGTGGTGGAGTCACCATCCCTGGAGGTGTTTAAAAAATGAGGGGATGTAGCACTTGAGCCTATGGTCTAGTGTTTAGGGAGATGCTGGGATGAAGGTTCGACTTGGTGATCCTGGAGGTCCCTTCCAACCATAATGATTCTATGATTCTATTTCTTTCTGTCTGATTTCTTTTAGGGTTCTTTCTTCATAACAGAATCTTAGTCTTTCCACTTTTTAGATCAGTGAAGTCCATCACCACTGGCTGCTGAGTGGCACCTCTGCATGACCAGACAAAAAGCAGCAGCTCTGTCTCATAGCACATGTTGACTCTGCAAAGAGATCCATGGCAAAGAAAACTTCTAACCAAGTAAGTCCTTTCTCATCTGAAGAGGAAGCACAGAGAGAGCTCAGAATCCCTGACTGGGACTCCTGAACTGTTTCCTGAAGTAGATTCTGTGCTTTAGAATAAATATGTCTGAATACGATGAACAAGTAGCAGGTAACATTAGAGTAGAAAACTCAGGTCGTCACTTTTCATACAAATTACCAATGAAGAAAAGGCAGGACTTCATCAAAAGTTAGACGAAAGACTTCATCATTTCCAATTTGAATTTTCCACAAAATGTCCCTTTAAAAGACATTTTATAACACTCTAATACATTAAAAATGAAATGCTGTCCATTTGCGCAAGTAAAGTCAAGCGCTTGCTAATCAAGAAACAGTAGAAAAGAAATTTAAAAACCCACTTGGTTTTTTGAACATGAAATTGAGAAAACAGTGTCTCGTGTCTGATGCAGGCCTTTCTAAACCAGCATTGTCTCCATCTGCAAGTGACTTTTCCAGCCGAAATGATTCTATGACAGACACACTGTCACTGAGCTCCTTTGGTACAGGAGCAACAGCATCTGCTCTCTATAGGATGGCAGTGAATGGTCTGAGTCAATTAATATTTTTTCACTGCATAGGAAAAGAAAATATATACTTTGAATGAAAAAACCTACTCTGTACTATTCTGTAAATGGAACAAAAAAGTTTTTTTGAAAAATAGCCCTTCCTTTTAGAGTCATATCTTTCAAAAAATCAAACACTAGAAATAGTCCATATTTAATTTTGAGAACAGTGGCTGCAAAAATAAATGTTAAAGATGCTATTTTCATTTAAAACAAACAAACAAACAACTTAGTCCTACCAATGCCATGACACAATCTAAATATTGACCACATTTAAATGACGTAAACACGCAGGAAACAATCAACTTGCTAGAGCTAAAGCCCCTTCTCTTCTTCTCCATCACACATGGGGAATGCTAAAAAAATGCACACAGCTGGTACCCAGGGCATTTTTTTTATATTACAGACTCATTTTCCAGTTTGCTGTCTTCCAGGACAGGTGTGCCACGTGTTTGCTGTGAATGGCCGCATGTTGTTTAATTTACAGTAGGAGCAGAATGAATAGTCAAAGGATTTTTCCCAGATGTTTTTTGTGAACTCCTTTATCCCATCCATGTAAACACACGGCGTGTTCCGGTTTCCCGAGCTGCACACACACCCTATGACTTAGCACAAAGTCTGAATGTTTAGTTAGCCAGAAGATTGTTTCCATCCTGTGATTCATTAGGTCCCTATGGTACCCTCGACTTCCTTTCTTTTGTACAATCACAAATTATATTAGTTAGTCTTATTTTGATAACCCCTCTAATTAATGTCCTGCACAGGAAGCTTTATTACTGTTTTAAAACAGACCCATAAAACGAGGACTTTTCCCGTTACTACAGTGGCACAAGTGACAGTTGCACCTAATTTGGGATCAAGAGGGAACAGCGCTTCACACTGTTTTCATCAGTGGGCCACTTCTGTTAATGAATGAGCTCGCTTTGAGTCTTTCTTTTTTAAAAGGAGTGTCAGAAATTCTACAATTACACATATAAATGTTACAAGTCTAACAGTTCAAAACTGCCGTAAACAAACCTGGAGCTGTATTCAGAAGGGCATAGAGGTTGCATGCATTAAAGTGACTAATCCAGTTTGTAAATCAGTAACAAGCCTGACTTTTTTTTTTTTTAAAAAAAAAAAAGCTGTAGAAGTAGGCTGTAAAGAACCAAGAAAGCTCTGTCTTTCTTTATGTTTAAATCCTCCTTTTTCCTACTCCTCTCCCATTGCCGTTGTCTTTTTCTCTGGATGGGTAAGTAAAGGTGAGTTTTTCCTCCTCCTTTCATTTGAAACTGCAATAAAATGCTTAACGGCTGCAGGAATAAATCTGGGAGGCGACCGAAGCACACCATGTTCATCCAGAAGAAGTACAGCCCTCAGAAAATACAAAATTCATGCTGATCATGATTAAGGACTTAGCATTTCCTATCACTAAACCTATCCTTATGTTTGTCTCTGTATTTTCACCATTTCTTTTCCTAGTTGTGGTAAATGCCTACCCAATCTTTAAGTCCCTACTGTAAAACACAATTTCATCCACAGGATGGATTTACTATGGACTTCCTCAGGACTTGACAGACTGCTGAATCTCTGCATCTCACTGCAAGTGCTCTACCCATGAATTACTGCCACAATTTAAAATAATCTACACATTACAGTATAGATGATGCACCTCTTGACTTGTGCTCCATGCTTTGGTTGAGACTAAAGGATTGATTCTGAATTAACTATATTATCTGTGTAAGAGACGATTCTGAATTAACTATATTATCTGTGTAAGAGACAATTTCCAATAGTAATAAAATAGAAAAAAAACCTGTGTACGTGTATACAGAAAGTGCTCAGATGTGGATGTATGTGACATGAGACCCAGATCATGCTTCCACAAAGAAAGGAAGAATAGAATGTTAATAAGTATTAGGTAGCAGCACAAGTTGTATGAAATTAAATTCTTCCACAGGAAGATAAAAGTAAGCGGTTTTAAAAAATCCCAACAAATACCACGTACAACATGACTGCGGGGAACAGAAGATCCTTTAAGTTGACACTACTGCATTCTAAAAAAGCCAACAGAGCGGGTTTGACCTAAATCATTTGACATCAGTTGAATATAATCTGAGTCCATCTTCTAGCACACACATTAGCTGACAGGGAGTAAGCCAAAACTCTTAAACATGAATTCTATCGTTCATGACAGCCTCCGTGATGATTTATCACACCTTATGATGGATTCTAGTGGATAAAACATTTAAAGGATGCAGTCCAAGGCTGTTCTGATGTGCTGTGAACTTTCCTCTGCGCAGCCAGTCTTTCACAGCCAGTTACAGTTACTACCAGTAGGTAGAGACATTGGGGCTCTGCTGTTTACAAGCACATCTGTATTTTTGGTGTGTGTATGCGTAATTTTTCCTATTCCCTTGCTGAACTCTGTTCTGCTAAAATGTCTTTCACTTTGTAAAAACAAATCTAATATCTTTTCAGAAGCCATTCGGTATCTCAGAAACAAAACGTAAAGGACTAAAGTTCAGATTTCGTGCTAAATAATCCAATTCCGTGAAAGCTGACATCTATACTATTACCACCATATTCAGCACACCTAGAAAGTCAACTGCTGGTAGTTCACTTTGATGATAAATGCCCAGTTGACACATTCTCACCACAAGGAAGGTAACTCCTTAACAGCCTTTTGGATTTAATTAGTACTCATGATCTTAGCCTTTGAACATGATATCTGAACCATGAATATGGAGCTATGGCCGTATCAAGAGAAGATACTAATAAATCTTTAGGTTTTTATATTAGTCTAATTATACTGTAGTTTCCTATGATCCAGCCCTGCATGACACAAATTCTGGATGGAGGTGTTCATGGTGAGGAGAGACTTTATCTCTTTCTTTAAACATGACATGAAAACATTCCCAGATGCCTTTACATCCATGTATGTGCACGACTTCAGCTATTTTAATGCCAAACCTCTCAATGGTAGTTTAATAACCAAATTCCTATTCCATTTCTCTTAGTTACAGCCTCTGTTTATTGACAAAGTGCTGAATAATATTGATTTCTCCTAAGGCAAGACCTCTGAGTTCTCTTTCAAAAGGTCTGAACAGATAATAGATTATTACAAAAGATGATGCTTCCAAACCTTATTGCACATGCAAATTGTAGTGGATACGAAGCAAGAAAGAGCTAAAAGAGGCCTCCTTCCACTTCAAATGGTAACTACATCAAAGGCTTGTCCCCGTCTGATTAACATCTTTTTGCATTCCCCGTTGAACCTTTTTTGTAGGCACAATTCTCCTCATAACAGACAACTATTACTTGTGCTTAACCATAAAGAACAATATAGCCTTGACTGGAACCTCTAGTTTTAGCACACATAAATAAATACAGTTTTAGGGGGAATATAAAGGCATTTATAAATGCATATAAATCAGTTACTAAAAAAATACTATCAGTCAACAGTGAATTTGATTCCAACTTAAAACTTGAATTAATTGTGCTCTTCAAATACATTATGCTTCAACAAAAAATGTACAGAACTTTCTCACTCTGGGGTGAGCTTTTTTTTGGTTTTATATTGCTTGATATGCAAATAAAACATTTATTATCATTGCAATATATGCAAAAAGTTTTCAAACTCATGCTAGCATTCTGATACAAATCGGATGGAATTTCTCTCTCAACTTTTATGCCTGTCTCCCAGATATTCAAACCCCAGCAAGCTGCCTAAGGATCCATTTATTAGTCAGCTGAGGAAATAAATTCCTCAAGAGATTCAGCTCATCTAACTCAGAAACTAATTTTAGGATGATGTGAATCATGCTAAGATGATGCTCATTTCATTCGACGCATTGGTATGTACTTTTAGCAGTATTTAACTTAATGTAAAGCAGTGTACATATCACCCAAAACACACAAAAAATGGATAGTTAAAATGTGATGCAGAGTTTAAAAAGTCTGCTTTTCAAGAATTTGACTTGTTAGCGCAGTCATCTGCTACAGCAGCCGGACCTCATAAAGTATATAGTGGTTTGAAGCAGTGACCATATAAATCTGCCCAAACCAGACCCTGATTTAATAGAGTTCAGATCAGCTCTGAAAATAGGAAGCTGGACCTATAAACCTGTGAGATATCAAAAGTCAACCAATCAAAGGTAATCGCACTGGCAACTTATTTTTTAATTCAGAGGCTCAAACCTGGACTTAATAAGTACAAGCTGTTCTTATAAATGTTTACTATGGAAGATGTATGTAACGTGCCAGCTTTATTGCAGGCATAAAAGTAATTTCTATGGTTTAGTCTTACAGATGTATTACGGATGGCAAAATGGACATGAATTTTGAGAATCAATCATTAAATTACATAATGAGAAGTGTGTAGTTGATTATATGAGCAATAGGACAAAACCCAGGTAGTAAGCAATAAATTTACATCATCTGCAATCAGCTTCAATCATAAAAATAGCTTTTTTCTAGTGTTGGATATATACCCACACAAACACCTACACTTAAAGTGAAAATTTAATATAAATGCACAGTAAAAGCTTGGTAAGGATGTGCAGTTATTAAAGGATGACAAATGTGCAACAATCCCTATCAGAAGTCCGGAGCTTGTAAAAAGCTCCTGATTTAAGAGTTCCGACATGTGAATGTCAGAGGTCAAAGCAATGAGCTATTAAAGATACTTTCACTTCCTCAGAAATAAAGTGCTGTCTTGGGCTCGGAGGGGAAAGGTTAGAAAAGCTGTTTATCTGCCGCTCCGTTCCCATTCTTCCTTCTGTCAGGAAACCGTACGCGCTCCTACACCCCACGCAGGGTTAACCCTGGGTCACGGCCATTCCCCAAGTGTCGCCCGGCTTTGATTTCGGTGCAAAGACCACACGGCTGCAGGTTGCACGCTCTCAAAACGCACGTTTTGAAGTAAAGCTCAGCTCAGCTAAGTCTCGGTGGGACGTAAAAGGACTGACTCTTCACCGCGTTATTGCTAAGGGAAGAGTGAAGCCGCAGCCGTCGGTTTGCGTAGATTAAGGGGGTCGTTAACAGAAAGAAAATGTTATTTTGTAGTAGCTAGAGCTAGGAATAGGAATTACAAAGACGTGCCTGGAGCAGCATCTTTAACCAGCGGGAAACCTGCGGAGAAGGGAGAGAGGTTGACCCCTCCCCAGGAGCCACAGGGCACATTGGGGACAGCTTGAGAGGAGCTTAATAAGCAAAGAGACCACAGCACAAAAACACCAGGAGACTGCAAAGAGAGGGACACACGGCTGGGCTTCGGGGGTACGAGCAGAAAGAATCTACCCGCAGATGGCAGGGACCCCAAAGCCTTCGCTGTCATCCAGGAAGCCACTGAACAGTTGCTGGATTAAGTGCAAAGCTGAAGGAAAGCAGCTGTCTGCAGGCAAACAGTGGGCAGGGGGTGGCTTATTTACATTATATTTTTATAAAGAATATTAAATATCTAATATACAAATGTTACATGTATTAATATATAAAATACACATAAATATATATATTACATACATACACACACTTGTAATATATTTTTATAATATGTGGTCTGCCCCATTCTGAATTTTCTCAGTTTACTGAAGTTTTTAATTTTATTTAATGTAGTAACAGAACCTAGCTTGAAACTTAAAAGCCCTTCTGATTGCTGAAAGGGCTCATTATAGATAAAAGATTTAGGAACTTGTTCTAGTTGATCAAGGGACTCAGTAAACAGTAGTTATAATATGTATTAGTATTATTTTTACACATTAGATCCATATAATATCCACACCCATACAAGCTGGTAATTTCATTTGAAGACTCACTAGAACAAGAAAAAACCCATTTGTTATGCTTCCCAAGCTACAGGTGATATATCAAGTGTATACCTTTCTGTACAAAATGTCAGACAGCAGATTCATGTCGTGGTGTAAAAAATACTGTTGATTTCTTAGGAGAAGGAGAGGTTTAAATTTTGAGCTGCTTCAAACAGACACAATCTGAAACAGCCCCATTTGTACAATACTTTCATTGGCTTTCAGTAAGGAAAAATAATATTTCTACAGTTTTTTGACAGAAATCAAACATCAAACAGTAGGAATATTAGAATATAAATATTAAGGAAATAATGCATTAACAAAATACAAGAACATCAAAAAATTAGCAATGAAGTAATGAAATCTTCAGATGACTTTTTAACAACTTGAAGTTTTTAGCCAAAAAAATACATCAGCTTTATTCCTGAGGTTAGGTGGGGTTGCAGATAAATACAGTATACCACGATAAAAAGCATGCTCTCTAACCGCAACATCACCCTCAGTTGCTGTGTTTTATTTGTCTCTAAAAGACAGAACAACGTTAACAGTCATCATGAAGGTGTTATGCTGTTTCAAGGAGTTTTAGAGTGGAGACTATTTTATCAGTTAAGTCCTTACCAAATTTATCAGCTGAGTGTGGACAATGTCTTCCACCAGTACTGCAGTTTCATGGAGTGGCCTGCGAGCATCTCCTAAGGAAAACCTGAAAGAAAGTGGTTTATCACAAGGTTATGAAAATTAGTGAGAAAGAAACAAAGTAGAAGGTCTCCAGAAAAATAATTAAAAAAAAAAAATTAATACCAACAAGCTTAATACACTTGTATGCTACAGAAATGGATTGCTCCGTGTGGTACAAAGAATATAAATCAAAGTAATCTGATTAAAGGAACAAAAGAGCTGCAAGAATTTTTACTGAAGCACCTGTTGAGAAGAATTAAGGAAACAGGAAAATCATGTTTGTAGAACATTTGAACAACGAGTAGGCAGAGCTGTAGCATGTGCACTACGAGGAGTAATTCTGTATTTGCAGCCCACTTCGCTTACAAAATTACCGAACAGCTATTTTAAAATGTAAAGTGTTAACAGATATTTTATCCCAGATCTAAAGGCTAGTGTTAAGATATGGAAGGAACTACTATGAATTAAAGGTAAACATTTTTATACATAATACATGAAAGGCTCTTAAAGTCTGCACTGCAAGATTAAATGACAGCACCTCATAAGGAGATGATAGTATTCTTATAATGCCGCAAACAAAAAGGCAAAGCAGGTGTTGTTAAAGGAGAAATCCTGATGACAGGCTCTTCGCAAGGCTTTATATTCTCTAAGAAATACCAGAAGTTGCTTTCTACACCTGCCACAAGTGCCAGTTCTTCAGCTAAAGCTGGGATTGCTCCTTTGACCTGGGATGGGCAACGGCCTATTAAAAGAGACTGTAGGTGCTGCAGAAAATCCAAATGCTAGACCTTCAGTTTGTAGCACCTCTGACTGATTGAAAAGCCTGAGCAATTCCCATACAATGCCCTCAAAGCCCTACGAAACTATCCATCTGAAACTGGGATGGTGGGCTTCAGCTCCAGATCCAGGCAGAGTACAGGGGCATGTAATTTGAAAGATCTAAGAGATCCCAGTGGGGTGGACAGATTTACTACTTGTTGGTAGATGCACTCTTCCAGAGAGGCCGTTGAAGGCCCAGTGAAGGTCTTTTAGTGTCCAAAATGACTGTAGGTTGCAACCAAGTTTCAACCCTAATCAGCTCAGCTCAGAGCACCTGGAGAGTTTAAGGCCTCCCTAAATCCTGGTCTAGATGAAGTCTAGAGGGGTTTCTACGTGGATTCCCTTCATCACATAAGGCACAAAAAGATGCTATTTGTTTTAGTTGACTACTGTCTGTTCTTTGTTTCTGAAGGAATTGAAGGATTCTAGCTATGGCTCCTTGTTATACACACATATCAAACCCCTTCACAAATTCTGTTGTCCTACACACAACTTTGAAACAATTTCTTAATGTATCAACCATACTACCTATTCAAAAAGGATGCTCTGACTAAGTAACCTGGGTTTTGTCTATATACTCAAGCATTTTATCTAAGTGACAGAGGATTCAAGAACATCAAAATCCTTCACCTTCTCTTATATCAGTTCTTTTTTGTCCTGCTACCTATGTGTGGAAGACCAGAGAGATATGACCGTGATGGGATAATGCAGTGCTAAGAGAGCTCTGGAAACATGGGATACTCTTCTTGCCATATCAATTGCCTCATATATCCACAACACTCCCCCTGTGACAGCAAAATCCCTTGATTTCCCAGAACTGCAACAAATAAAAATTAGCCAGTCATGGATAAATTACTCCAAAAAATTTGTTCAGCTGACTTCCTACATCACCTGTACGTAGTGAAAGGTTGGTGGACGGTTATGGTCTATGCTTGCTTGGACACCTACACGTAACAGCTTTCATGAAGGCTGAATCTCTCAGTCAAAACAAACTCACTCAGGTCTGGAATCTGGTACTTGTACTTGAGCATCCCAAAACAGGCAGAATATTTCTGAAGTAAAGTCATCCAACAATGGAAGTCTCATGAAAGCAAAGAAACTCATGAAATCACAGTCATTAATCATTCCAAAGGTTTACTGGTTGCTCTACTTTTGGTCCCTCTGGCTAAATTATTTTTTAAATTTAAAGCTGTTAATTAGTCTCTAATTGGTCTCAAAATGGTGTCGATGTGTCCCAGCTCTGTCTCACTGAAAATACCGTTATATGCATATCAAAATAAAGAAATCCAAACCACCATTCCAATCTTACATCATTACAGTGAAAGACAACTTGCTACGCTTTCAAATGTTTCCTCCAGGCATTTCTAAAAAATAAAAACATTTTCTCTCCTCTTAAAACTGAGATTTTAAAATAAGAAAACTTATACATAAAATATATTCATTGTAAATTCAATAGCACAGGCCAAAAACAACACTACAGTTTCTTATAAAAATAGTGAAGTTTTATTTATAAGCAAGACTGAAATCTTCATAGGTGACTGAATATATCAATTATTTCCTTACAAAAGCATTCTTCTCCTCTGGCAACAAAACCATATTTTACCTAGAAACAACTAAAGAGTTATACAGTAGGGGGTTTTTCCTTTAACTAATAATGAAATTATATGCAGTATTCTTCACACACCATTTAAAATTCTAATAATACTAAATTTCAGTGCAAGAACTACTCAGGCAACATCTGAGCATAAACCAGTGTACTATAGTAGGCAGAGCACAAGGAAATTACACTCTATATTTGTTCCCTATCATTTCTCTCTCTTCTTGAGACTATCAACATCCTAAAGGGGCGGTCAAGTTTTATAATATGTTGTACAACATCTCTAAAATGAGCATAACTCCAATAATTTTTTTCTCTGTTATGCAGGATGTACATGAATTATAATGTCAGGTACTTCCTAGGACTATAAGCACAGCAGAGCAAAAAATCCAGATACTATTAAATATTTTATAAACTGCAAATACCCAGATATTATATAGGAAATACACATAAACCCAGAAATATTTATTACCCTATTACACTAGGATATAAAATAATATTTAAAACATCAGAGATTTAAGACAAGTGCTCATAGAGGATAAAACTTAAGTTTTGGGGTTTTTTTTAAAGCAAGGTGCCTATGTAAATTAGTAGGAAAATTGACTTTTTTTTCTACTCACATGAGCTATATAAAATCAAACAGAATTCAGTTCTAACAACCATAAAATGTTGTTCATTCTTACTTACTGGCCTTATAATATTTTAATTTTTTTTTTTTTTAATTCCTAAGACTTAAAGTGCAAAATAAAACTATTACATAAAAGTGGTAAACACCTGGTTGCCAGCATTATCATCTTGAACATACATTTCTTCTGTTCACACTTTTCCCAGTCATTCCACACATACAAATGAAAGGGTTTTGGTTTTATTTTCCGAAGACAACAAAGTCCAAGAACAAAAGCGTGGTTCTGGGGCATGATGCCCTCCCTGTCTATGTTTAGAAGTCCATCTCACAAGTATCTATCAGTTCCCTAAAAGGCACGAGAAGCGGGAGAGATGCAATCAAGATGCAATCAGATCTGAGACAGATCAACATCAAAAATCAAATATTTTTCCCCCATTTTGATGCAAAAGGATATGCCAGAGTTGATGCTGAAACATCAAGAAGAAAGATGCAAAATCAACTGCACTTCTTGATTACATAGAAAATCGAGTTCCAGATGCACCTACTTCCCTCCTCCCTCACTTACACTCTTTCTACCTTCAAAAGCTATTTCTATCTCAGTTTGCCTTCACTGTTTTCCCACGTAACTTCTGCCAGCTTCTTTCCCACACACAGAAAACTAGATACTGGCACAGTGGTTTTAGCAAAAAGTAAAAACCACCACACCTACCCACAGCCACTTCCTTTTTCTTTACACTGCGTATGGGATTTTTTTTTTGGGAAAAAAAAAAAGTAAACCTTTGATACTTGTTAATTGTATCTGTATCGCATTTGATGTGTTTATTCTTTAGGATACCAAACACACTTTTTTTTTTTTTTGCTGCTTTCTGCTAGCAGAGGCAATAATTACAAATGCGCAAGCAATTAAAGTAATAAACTCTTCCACTACTTTTTTCACTTCTTTTACTTCTTCATAGCAGGATAAACACTAAACTAAGAGTTAGGGGGCTCTGATTTTTGCCAAGTTACAGAATACGAGGCAGGTTAAGAACCAAAAGAAAACCTCCAAGAAAGGAAAACCAAAATTTGGTGCCCTTGCTGCTGGGAAATGAAATTGAACTTGATGGTTTACTACAGCTTACAAATTTCATTTCATATGTGCTTTGCTTTTAACAGTTCATTTGAGTCTTTTAAAGAACCTTCCATTCACTAGAAGTATAAATAAATCTTCCTATGAAACATATAAAAATTTTGTTGAAAATGGAATAGAGCTGTCTCCCCACAGGTAAATACTGAAGAGGAAATATCTCAAAATACAACATTAGCAGCGCATCAAAACAGTAAAATGATACCGAAGACTGTCTTGATAACAGACGCATCTACCCATTACCCATGTCATACAATAACAAGGCGTTCTTAGAAGATCCAGTTTCAAAGGTTTGTCCGTTTTAAGGAAACATTTTTACAAGGGAGTGATCAACTTACCCAGATTTTTCACAGGAGGATTAAAATAGTAGCACGGAGAAAGAAAAGCCTGCTGCAGCTCTTTTATTGTTTACTTTCAGCTCCTATTTCTAATTTATTTAAGTTCCTGGAATGATGTTTCCAGGCTCATCAAAAGGGTAAATGTCCAAGCCACTAATGCCTACATGAAGAATCGCGGCACACTATGTGTAAAGACACACGCACATACTTGGCATGTGCCAAGGAACGACAGCTACTCGTGGTGCAGGGACCTACATTTGTAAGAACCTCAAAATCTTGGGCGGCCACAGAAGTAGATAAAGCACTTTCTTTGCTCCATTTCTTAGGGGGTTTAAATGCCTGGGAAAGGTATTGGGCCAGGCACAGCACAAGCTTGCTTCAAAAGCCCTGGTGCCAAGCTCTCCAGGTGGCCAGACCACCAGGACAGTAGACCGTGGAGACAGAAAGCTGCTGCGATCTCCCATCCTCCACAGCCTCGCAGAGCTGTCCTGGCCAGAAAGGAAGTATAACCAGGGCGGCTGGGCGTGCGCTAAGCTTGAATAAATAGTTTCCCTTACCGGGGCTTCTATTGAGTTCATACCATAACAAAGCTGCCCCAACTCACTCAGTTTACCACCTCAAATAAATGTGATGGATCTACCCTAGGAAAAGTATTAAAAGCAGTGAAGTAGGAAATACGCGTATTTTTTCTTTTCTTTTCTAGGAACCCCTAACAATTTTCCTTTTCTGGTTCTACACAAAGGGTTTGCAGTAGCAGAAATGGGTCCTCCAGACTTGAGGGTTTTTCATGTACCTGAAGATCTCACATTGGGCAAGCAGATATTCTTCTGTCCTGAGCACAGAGGTATTTATTCGTTCCTACCTGCAACTGGACTAGGTCTGTGGGTCACAGGGATCCTTGTACCTGCAGTGCCAGCAACAGGAGAGACCCGAGTGGGTGCACATTGTGTACATGGTTGTGTAGCCCATGAAGATAAAGGGGTTGGGATCCATGTGGCCATAAATCTGGGCTGCACACTCAAGAGATCAGAGGGTCTGTGAGTTGGCTACTGGAGGGACCAAGAGGTCCACACCAGCTTCTGAGGAGACTGCAGAACCTGGGGCTTGTTCAAGAGACCTATTTGCGTGTGCATCTCTGCATGTGAGGATTGAGGCTCTCCAGCAGTGTATGACTGAGCTTGAGGCTACTAGATTTGGCAATTACTAGCTTTGGACATGCGTTGAAGTATCAGACTTGGAGTAGGTCTGTCTACGAAGATGAACATTTGCACATGGAGAAACGCACAAAAATATACTGAGGAGATTCAAAAGATATCAAAGGAACTTGGAAGGAGCTCAGCCAACACGTAATGGGAACCTAGAGACTCGACTTAACTCACACACAGACTTGCTGACATCTGAACCTGGGTGTCTGTATCAGCAAGCTGATTCCCATCCTGCATTACTATCTGATGAACCAAGCAGAATATGGTCAAGATATAAGTGCTCACCACATACAAACCAGCTAATTCACTGTTACAAATCTAAAACCAGGCAAGGATCCCATAAAATCCCAGAGGACACATCAACTACTAAATATATTTGGACTGGATAATACCTGGGCTCGTGTCTCCTCACTATTGTAAGCATACACAGTAAATTTCTGACAGCTGTTTGGCAGGCATGCGTTTGGAATATCCACCATATTAAACCTTTGAGATGTTTCCATACTACAAGCAAGTGTCCTCCTGAATAGATTAATTTTTAGAGACCTGACAGCCAGGTGGTGACAAAGAAAACCAGTTTTACAGTGCTGAGCACAAGAACATCCAGAAAACTTCCACCAGTTCAAATACCAGAAGGACAAGCATTGCAAATCACTAAAAATAAATAAAAACAAACTTCTGGAAAATCACCAATACAACATTGTGAATTAAATTGGTGCTGACTATGAAGACAAAGATAAAAATACAGAGATCTGGTTCTCTTGATGAGAGAAAATTTGGAGACTACAGGTTTCTTTCTGATGAGCAGGGGAATGAGCCTATCATTGCAAGATCCGTCCCAGAGAAAAGAAGATAAGGACATTTTTCCAAGTCTCAAAAGCTAAAGCTAACTCTTCTCTCTTCATTTTGTTTGCCATTGCTGTGGCTGAACAAATTAGGCAGAAGTAGAGTCTGAAAGGAAAGAGATGACTGGAGCCAAACCAGAAATCTGATTAGACGTGTACAGGAGGACACATTGTACGAAGAGCGGAAGAGGAAAGAAAGAACAAAATCCAGGAAGAATAAATTGCCCAAAGCAAAAGCATGTCTCCAATAAGGGAAAGAGGAGTAAACAGTATCTCAAATTTTTTTCTATTTTATATTAAGATACACTACACCAGATAGAAATTATGTGAAAAGATGTTCTTTTGTAGACATTGGTCCTTCCTAATACCATCAGTGAACTTGGTAAAGGGACATCAATTTAAAAATTAAATTATCTCGCTTGCTTCTTGCCTTAGCTCAATGAAAAAGGGTACAATTTAAAGCACTGAGTTATGTTAAATAACCAGCACATTCTACCAGCACTACCTGAATATGCACTGGAATTTATATTGCTATTTATATGTTTATCTCCTCATTAGGTAACTTCCAGCAAAACCCATTTAAAAAATAAAAGATGATCATAATTCCAAGCAGAGTTCATAGATAATACATTTATCTGCTTGGGTTCATGAAACCAAGCTTACAAAAGTTTCATACATCACACTAAACATAGTTTTTTACCAGGATTTAGTGCACATATGAGAGATACAAAGTCAAACAACAAGTTGTAGCTGTGTTAGCTCTTTCTTTAAAGTTTAGGTCATGTTTAAGTTACAATAAAAGCAAGCATTCAAAACATACAGCAATTTTAATACGGAAATTACAAAAATAAGGGTTATTTTCTTTTTTTTTTTTTTTTTTCCTCACAAGACCTTCAGTGGCTAAGCTTGGAAGAAAATACCAGCGTTCTGCAAGAAGCAATTCTTGGAGGTTCAGATTGTCTTGTGCTGTCTGGTACATCAGTAATCACCTGGCAGCGGTTTTAAAAAATGTGTGGGGCAACTTCTAAATAACCTACCTGCACTTTACACCATCATGGCTACAAGGCTCCTTAAATGCAATTGCTGTGCACAGGTTAACATAGGGATGGTGTAAACTTGCAAAGAGTTTGCACTAAGCCTATTACAAAAAAGTACTAACAAATTTAAGTGCCAAATGACAAAACAACAAAGCATACAGTTTTTTTACATCCTCGCAGAAAGAACAACTGAAGATGTAGATTCTGGGTATTTTGAGAGTCCAGGATGGCACTTTGTGCTAGCTTAAGAGCTGCAAGGACAGATACTGAAGTGCCCTGTTCTCAGCCGCACTGAGCTACTCCTTGTTACTCTGATTACTTTAGGATGCAGCCACACTATCATGAAACCCAAGAAAATATGAATGATGAACAGGGCCCAAAATTCCCAATTTCAAGCAGTTCTTTCCAGGGGACATTAGAAACCAAAAGGTAGATGTCGTGGTGCAGGCACATGGGTCGGTTTACCACATCCTATCATACAATTATTTACATTGGAAAAGACCTCTAGGATCATCAAGTCCAACCTGCACCCTAAGATCTCCCTGACCCTTAGACCCCAAAGCACCACATCTACTCATTTTTTGAACACCTCCAGGGATGGTCACTCCACCGCTTCCCTGGGCAGCCTGTTCCAAAGCCCAACCACTCTTTCAGTAAAGAACTTCTTCCTGATATCCATCATATACCTCCCCTGGCGCAACATGAGGCCATTTCCTCTTGTCCTGTTGTTAGTTACTTAGGAGAAGAGACCAGCACCAGCCTCCCTACAACCTCCTTTTAGGTAGCTGTAGAAAGCAATGAGGTCTCCTCTCAGCCTCCTCTTCTCCAAGCCAAACAGTCCCAGTTCATCTACATGCATCATAGGTAACCTGTAGGACTGGGAGCTCTCTCAAGTCCCAAATCCTGGATGCTTCATCCTGTCTATGACAAACTACATGGATTTGTTCTATCAACTACTGCAGAACTTTACTATATTAAGCTCTCTAAAATAATAATAATACACACAAAAGACTATAAACTTTCTATAGTTGACAGAAAGACATGGATGCATGGAGAAGCATCCACATTTCAGCCACTAAATTCAGTCCAAACCCTGCATTTTGAACACCTTTGCCACTGACTGAAAATGGTCCTAACTGCTAAACCCGCACATATCTAAGTAAGCACGACTGACACAAGACTAGAATTTGCTCATGCATATGGAGCTGCACAGATGAGGCAATTGGTCTATTAAAATAGATATCTAGGTAGATAAGTTACTGGGTATATAGTATTCAGCTAACTGGATAACAGTCACAGAATGGTAGGGGTTGGAAGGGACCTCTGGGGTTCATCTAGTTTGCATATGAAGTTGAGTTAATCAGTCCTGACTGACGCTCCAGTATAGACTGTCTCTTCCAGTATTGTTTCTTTTACCAGCTCTTTTCTGTCTGTCCTATCTTGTCCCATCAACCCCGGGCAGCATTCCTGCATCTCTGTAATGCTTGAAAGCGTGATTGTGTAGTGGGTCTGGCTGAGCTGGTTTTCCACATAGCAGCAGCGTTTTTGTGCTGGGAGCTAGAAGGGTGTTGATAACACCCCCGTGTTGTGACTGCTCCTGAGCAGTGCTCGTACAGCA
>JAVSBS010016373.1:149662-181678 GCA_033124195.1 Coracias cyanogaster | reverse complement strand
TGCTTCTATTATTATTAAACTACTTTTTGTTTCTCATCTTATTTTCCTCCCCTTTCTTTTTGCTCTGCTGAGGAGGGAGAGAGGAAGGAAAGTGGGGGTGATAGAGTGGCTTGGTGGGCACCTGGTGCTCAGCCAAGGTTAACCCACCACAGATTGATACCTTCTCTAACTCCTGAAGGGAGAACAGGCATTTTCCTTTCTTAGACCTATACATTGTTAGACAACCACATTTGTCTAACAACTGAGGAATGTTATTCACTCTCAACACCATAATGAAGTGAACAACAGTGACTCCCTGTTCTCCTACTTCTATGAAGTCAAGAGAAGCTACAGAAAGTTACTAAAATTAATTATCATCATCTTACTCAGCAAGCAGAGGTATCACATTCATGTGCTTAAATACTGCAATACTAACTCTAAGAATATGATTACTAAATTATTGACTCTTTACTAAAAGGAACTCGGCTTAAGGAAAATGCTTTTTCCAAAATGTGTACAGCAGCAAGAACGGGAAGCACAGGAAGGAAGGGAAATGTCAGCTACAAAATGGGTTTTCTTCAGTATAAAATTAAGCCATGATGATGTCTGCAGATATTGGAAAAGCATAAACAAGAAGAGAAACATTACATAATCCCATTTAATTATTCAAAAGTACATTGTGATAACATTTAGAAAAGGAACATTTAGAGCAAATTAGAAGGAAAACATCTGAAAACAAGAGCTAAAACCCTCTGTAACCATCTCAGAAGGAGCAGATGTTTCACTGCTAGTAACACTGAAAACTAAGTTTAAACAAGAGCTGAGGAGTCTTGTGTTAAGCAAGTACACAAAAAGAAATATTATATGATTTTAAATACTTAAAAATGAAATATGATCACATTCTAAAATTGTATGTCACCTGCAACTAACAGACAGTTGTTAGAACTCTGTATTAGGAGTCCAAAATAAGCGTCATTGATTATTGTAATTATTAAAATTCTAAATCCAGAAAGAGATTTAATAATTGAGTTTATTGGAAACATATTAATGCTACTTAACAGTCTTGACCACAGACACTTCTGAATTACTATGGTCAGAAGCAACATCCAAAGGCATCAGTCATTTCATTGTGCCACTGAGGTAAGATCTTAACAAGGCAAGACCTTTCTATGAACAACTTTGTTTACCTGACAATGGAAGTAGCTTATTACACCATGAGTTTTTAAATGGTAAGGTCTGCCAGACAGCATGGTTAACAATGTCTAACATCTTGCCCAATGAAAAGTCTGATTCTTCTCACATAAAGACAAAGCCTGTCCTCAGCACACCCACCTGATCTATCAATCCCTCCCAGCTTTCATTCACTAACTTGCTGTGGGTGCGTTGTGTTCCAGGATCCAGGTCACTAACGAAGACATTACACAGTCCTGGCCCCAGGAACAACCCCTGGGGTACACCACCAGTAACTGGCCTCCAGATGGACTTCACGCTGATGATATCAACCCTTTGAACCCAGCCCTTCAGCCAGTTTTCAGTCTCACTGTCCATCTATTTATCTATTTCATTAGCTTGTCTATGAGGATGTTACAGGAGACAGTGTCAAAAAGCCTTGCTAAACTTAAGGTAAACAGCATTCACTGCTCTTCCCTCATACACCGCACCAGTTATTTCATCACAGAAAGTCATCAGCTTGGTCACGTATGATCTCTCCTTTGTGAGTCCATGCTGAGAACTCCAAATCACCTTCTTATCCGTTCTAGGCTGATCTGCCCAGGGATCAAGGTAAGGATGACTGATCTGTCATTCCCTGGATCCTTCTTCTTGTCCATTTTGGAAACATTTGCTTTCTTCCACTCCTCAGGAAGAAACTTCCCCCAGTTGCCATGACTTCTCTTAATGAGCAATATCATACATAAAATCAAAGCAGAATACTGTGTATGATGTTACTGGAAGAATAAATATGCAAATTAAGGTCTGATTTCAAGTAGAAAGTGGTGTAAGATTATCCGTGCTTAAACTTTATGACTACAGTTAAGACATGAAAAATGTATTCATGTATATAAAAACACAACTTAGAAATTGCATTTAAGTAAACTGTTTTTAAAGTATTTTTCCTCCCCTATGGCCTATTACTGTTATGAACTGTCAATATGCAAAGTGTTGTTCGCTTTGATGCAAGATGCTATACAGGTCTAACTTCCAACATGCTATTTATAAGTATGTATCTTTCAGAGTAAATACGTCTAAATTCCATCACAACCTAATTTTCTACGGGTTGCTCAAAGCTCTGCAGGGTAATCTTTCTACATATGGTTTCACTGAACTAGGTTGGTTACTCTTTGTAAACCATTGTAAGTACAGTGCCCATTGGCTGAGAATGAGTCTGATTTTGCAAAATAAGTAAAAGCTAGAATATGGGCAGCTATGTCATAGAGGTGCTTTAAAAAGTCCTGCGTGTTAACAAAAAACAATAGGCTTTACCCTGGTTTGTCTGGGGTTTCTTTTTTTTTTCCTCTTTTACTAAATACTTTCTAACTGCTGAAAATCAGCAGATTTCTCCCAACACAAAGCTGTGGCAAGAACCCTTTTCAGTACCATTGTATGCTAATCAGAATACACCAAACTCTAACAGTTAAGTGTCTTAGACATAAATTAATGACACAAATCCTTATGACTAGGCAAAGGAAAAACTCGTAATTTATTCCAGTTGTATAACATAATACGTTCCACTCGCTCGTTCACAAAGGGTTTCAGTTTTTCAGGAAACAAATGAGACAAGTGTCTTTCTAGACCCTGCAGACTGGACTATGATCAGTCACTTCTGCTCTAGGAAAAAGTTCCTCTTAACAATACACCCAAACACCAATGAAATTTAACTAAGCCAAGAGAGATGAATTTTCAGTCTGCTCTCATGAGGACAGGGCAAAAAAGTGATGAGGAAAGCAGGAAGTCAAAACATCACTTCACTGTATGTATACATTCTCAGTGCTAACCAAATGTGGAAATCCCTAGCTATTTTAAATCTAGATTAAAACCACAAGACAATTTAAACTAATCCACACAATACAAAATAGAAACAAGGATGAATGCTTTATGCTAATATTTTAGAGTAATAATATTATTCTTCTTATATTTCTCCAAAATATCAAGACTACTTTCATGGCTTTAAAAAATTCGCATCACAACTTTATGAACTGGGTGTTAAATGACAATAATTATACTCAATTCTCAAACAGCATCTTCCTTATCACATCAAAACATTTCATAACATGAGTTTTCATTTTGCTACCCTTCCTGAAGTCAGCGCGTGGAGAAGGGAAGCTACTTGTCCACAGGTGGTCTGGGGCAGAAAAAGCAACAGTCATCCCCCTACGTCTCCCACTGCCGGGTGGTAACAAGGGCCCTACTGACAAATCACAGAATCCAGCATAGTAGGGGTTGGAAGGGACTTTTGGAGATCACCTAGTCCAACCTCCCTGCTAAAGCAGGGTCAGCCAGAGCCGGTTGCACAGGATCATGCCCAGGAGCATTTACAAAGTCTCCAGAGAAGGAGACTCCACCTCTCTGGGCAGCCTGGTCCAGAGCTCTGGCACCCTCACAGGAAATAAATTTTTCCTCGTGAACTTCCTGTGTTCCAGGTTGTGCTCATTGCCCCTGGTCCTGTCACTGGGCTGAGATATGTATTAGCATTGATAAACTTCCATCCCAGTTTTCTCCAGGCTAAACAGCCCCAGGGCTTTCAGCCTTTCCTCATCACAGAGATGCTCCAGTTCCCTCATCAGGTTTGTAGCCTTCACTGGACTCTCTCCAGTAGCTCCTTGTCTCTTTTGAACTGAGGAGCCCAGAACTGGACACAGTACTCCAGATGTGCCCTCACCAGGGCAGATTAGAGGGGGAGAAAAACCTCCCTTGACCTGCTGGTCACACTTTTCTTAATGTACCCCAGGACACCATTGGCCTTCTTGGCCACAAGAGCACACTGCTGGCTCGTGGTTAACTTGTCCACTAGGCCTCCCAGGTCCTTCTCCATGAAGCTGCTTTCCAGTAGGTCAACCCCTAACCCGTCCTGGCACATGGGGTTATTCCTCCCAAGGTGCAGGACCCTACAGTTGCCTGTGTTGAACTTCATTGAATTCCCCCAAACTCTCCAGCCTGTCAGGCTTTGCAAATTAGATTTAATAGTAAATCAGCAAATTAGATTTAATTTTGACAGTAAAACAAAATGATTCGAAAAGGCCACCTGTGCATATAGAGACCCTGTATTCTCATTGCTCACTTTTGCAGCACTTGTGTCAGAGGTGTGCTATGGTACTCATTATAACAATGGGAGAAATATAAAGAGGTGTCAAAAACATGACCTATCTCAAGAATATGGAAATATCTGAGACCAAGAGAGCATTGCAAATGTCAGCATTTCTCACAAACATTGTAAAACCTTACTATAAAATTAATAATTGTAAAATTCTGGATTATTTAAATTTTTTTAGCTATTACATATATTAACAAAACTGCTGTAAAATACTTGATTTGACTTTTGGATCATCAGTGGTTCCCAGATCACAGCTTAGAAATGTGTGCTTTAAATTACAGTTCACAACTTAAGGGCGTGGCAGTTCAAAACCAAACATCAAACCCACTCTGAACTGTCACAGTAGTTACCCCATGTTATCAATGAATTGTGAATGAGAAATAGAAATTATTTCAGCACTAGGCACAGATAAATTATACATACTAAGAAGAAAAGATGCACAACAATGAAAGTATAGAATAATTCTTTTGACTAGGTGGTTTTAGTTTTGGTTTAACTCCAGAATGCGCTAACACACCAATACTCTTTTTTTTTCCTGAAAGTAAAATTCTGCTGTATGATACATCAATTTCACTGACAAAGACACCGCTTTAAAAACGTATTTTATTTCAGAAATAAAACTATGCAACATTTTCCCTAGAGTAAGAAACTGGAAGTTCTGCGATAAAATCTTTTCTGGAAAGCCAGTGCAATTTCATATCAATGGTGTGCTCTTTTTCCTGCGTTCAAATGGATTACTTAAATGTTTTAAAATGTTATAACCCACAATAATCTGTTCCAGGCACCAACAAGAAGGAAGAAAAAAATTACAGAAGTCAAGATGTCGCCTGGAAGCACTTTATGGCAAACATTATAAAGATAACACAGAGCAGAGAAGCTCTGGTTCAATCCATTATAAATACCCCATTCTTCTTAAAATCACAGAAATGTATTTATAGTAAAGAACTCGTACAGGCTTTTGCCTCAGAAGACTTCATTTAAGTACAATTTGGCAGAATTTTTGGAACAAGAAAAGAAGAGTTTTATAAAATATTGATGTTCTACAGTCACCCTAGTCCTGATCTACTTGCTACAAAAACAAAAGCAAGGACTTTGGAAGATGACCACATCCGTGTCTACTGATTACACTTTAGTTTTCCATTTTGTCCAAAATATGCTCTCTAGTTATACTGAGCACAGACACTAAATCATCGCTTAGACAATTAATGTCTCATTATAAACACAAGTTTTTCTTCTAATTTTATTACTGACACCATATATTGTTTAACAAAAGATACGGGATTTAAAGAAAAAAAAAAAAACAAACCAAAACAAAATACCAAAAAAACTCCAAAGGGTGAAAATACTGGCAAAGGTTATCCCAGTGTACACAATCTAGAGATCAAACCTCTATTTTCCCGTATGTCCAAATGACAATATAGATAGATGCCCTCTCTTCCTTTACCCCAGGTCACTCCCAAGACCTAGAGATGGAGGTGTACACAGAAGCAATAGGCAGGACTGAGCCCCTTGTGCAATAAATTTATTAAATAATTACTCTGAGCATAGATATGATCAAAAGGAAGTAAGAAACAGCTTTCTTAGATTTGTTTAAAAAAAAAAATTGTTTTCTTTTTTTCAATGAAAGTGGCTCTGTACAGTAGGAAGCAGAAGATGTGAATATCTGGACTTTGGAAATACTTCCTCATAAGCAAATTAGGGTTGAAGCATGAGTGCTTAAAAATCTTCACTCAATTTCATTTTCAAAAGTATGAAAACTATTTCATTTACAAAGGAAAGAAGCAAAACCGCACGTTTCAGATAAGCACTATTCAATAATAATATAAGAACACTAACAATAAGGATCCAAAGTTACCGTGCAGCACATCAAGCTAGGAGTCAAGAATAAAAGACAAAAAAGGGGGACGAGTATCACTCTTGTAGGGCTCAACAGAACACCACATGAAAGAAATACATAGTTAATTATTTCACTTTATTGATGATCGTCCAAAAGGGGTCAATGTAAAGGACAACTTGGCATCCACTCAAATTTGCCTTTAAAAAAAAATAAAAATTGTATTTTCTCAACTAAAAAAAATGACAAACATCAGCTGTGCTCATTCAGGCAAAATGTGCAAAATTATTGCTATTTCTTGGCAATCATTTAGATTTAAATTGACAATTTGGAGAAAATTCACTATAAAATTACAGTTGGCATGAATTACTATATTAATATGAAATTATCATTTCAATTTACAAATTTCAGGCTGCTGAAGTAGAGGCAAAATCAGCAATCAAATCCATGCATTTTAAAAGAAGTTTACTGGTTTTATATCCACTGTTCACTCAGCATATGAGTTAATTAAAAAAACTCCCCACATTATCATGGATACTGTGCTTTGCTTTCTTATCTGTATCTGCAAAACATAATGGGCGACGGTATCAGGTAAAATCCTAATTCCCTTATTTATCAAGACAGATAAGCTAGACAAAACTTAAAAAGCATCCCAGGGAGTCCAAAAGTCATACCAATGAACTCTTCCAATTACTTGTATCACATTTCTATGAATGCAGAATGAAAATCTTTGGAAGAAATCAAGTACATGTGTAGCATCCTAACCGATACCAACAGATGATCAGCGCAAGCGGTTGTTAAGAAGAATCACACTCCCAAAATAAGATGTAATCCCTAAAGCCAGAAGTCAGGAATTGCTGTGCTTGAGGGAAAGGTATTCGGCATCCCATCCTTCCCTGTCTCCTCCTCCTTAAGAGCCAAGGAAGCGATGGTTGGACTCCGGGAAAGACCAAGCTCTCTAAGGAATGCCGCAGTTTCACAGAATCACACACTGCAGAGGCAAAAGCAAATGTAATTTCTGGTATCAGAATGATGTCTTACAGGAGAGTAATTAAAGTTAACTTCATGCTGCAGTTACTGAACACTTCTCATTTCCTTCCTTTCAGTTTCGGAGCTGGAGAAGAGACAGCAAGAGCCGTGCTGCCATGGAGGGGGCAGCCACAAAACGCCCAAGTAATCTGTTTTGGGTTGTTGTGTTATTTTTTTTTCCCAAAACCCCCTGACTGTGCTTCTATATCCAGGCACAGTCGTCGCTTCTTAGAGCTCCAGCCTGGCATCACTCAACACACAAGCACCGGTGCTGGCGGCTGAGATTTGTGTGGTCTACGGTAAGCTCCGCTTCCTCGAAAATGTGTGGCATCATACAGGGTTTATTTAGAACTTCAGTCTCTTGGGCACACTATGTAAGTTTATTGTTTATCATTTGCTGGGGAAGTCTTCTGAGGTCAAGGTAAAAAGCAGGAGGTGATATTTGATGTAAATGTTCCAAAGCACGTTATGTGGTCGCATGGTTGCAGTGGCTCCCGGAGCACTTTGCTGGTGGTCCGTGGAGATCTGGCTGGTGGAAGGTGCTGGCTATCCCTGCTTCCAGCTGCTATATGATATTTAATGTATTTTTAGCTTCACTTAATATTTTCGTAATATTCCTTTTTCCATGTAAGCAATTAGTGTGGTTACCAGGGATGGCAACAGAAATGATATTCAGCAGCCAGTGGGAGAAGAGGTGATCTCAAAAGCTGTGTATGGGAGAAGATGCACAAGACTATCTCCTTATTAAGAAGTGGGGGGGAACCTTCCCAAGAGCCACAGTCTTAACACCTCTATTTCTCCATGGAAATGAACATTTGGGGTTGTTTTTTTCTCAGAAAATGCTGCTGACTCATTCATTATTATCACAGAAGATGAAGGAACACATAAATAAGTAGGAGGTTTTGCCCTTCTGCTGTGAAGTAAAAGCAGGAAGAAAAAAACCCTATGAAGTCACATTCGCTTTCCTGATTAAGCTTTAAAAAAAAAAGACACAGACAAGCTATAAATGGGATTAAAACAAATACGCAAAATTGTTGGCCTTGATTTTTGTAGGCTTATACAGTTTTTTTACATCTTAGCTTTAGAATGCAACTAGAAATTATTAGGCACAGTAGAAAAGTCTGCAGAGTTAACTCATCAATCTAAAAAGTAGAAAAAGGTCTTCCAAAAAACATTTGGCCACAACCCTCTAGAATTGTACTATTGTAACACTTATTTTTGGAAAAACTGAAAAGTTTCTAGGATTCAAATAAATTTCCCAGTTAGACTCCACTGTCTTAGCTCACGTTCACTTCCTTTCATCTTGCCTTTGACTAACCAAGACTCATCAAATCAACTGGAGACAACTTCAAAAATACCCTATGAAAAAACATTAAATGGGGAACATTAGCTGAAGAAAGAAAAAGTATCTTTTTATTCTTATTTAATTATTCATAAAACTACACTAACTCCAATCTGCTTGTGAAGGTACAGCTGAGAGAAGTCAGTTCCTAACCACGCAAGCATGCTTTATATTACCCCATTACAGAAGCTACAAATTAAAGTATTCAGCTTCTGAATTCTGCTACCCAGTTTAACAACGATGCTTATGGACAAGAGATTCTTATTTAGGAAAACAGTCCCTGGAGACGAGGATTTTATGTAATAAGGGGAGTTCTTCCTCCCTCTGAAACGCAGCAGATCTCATCTCCCTCCTCCGCTGGGTAAGAGGGGTATTTTTTACAATTCTCAAGAGTTTTTGCCTGATGCCTAGAAAACACCAAATCCCTTATTGGCTTTAGATGTCTGTAAGACGTCAGTAGAGCGGTCTCGCTGAATCACTTTCCAAGACTTTACAACGGAGGGCCTTCCTAAACCTCAGCTTAAGGAGGATTTAAGGAGACTAAATTTGCTCATCAATGGCTGACAGAGTAAAACACAAAATTGCACCAAGCTGGATGGAAAAATCACTTCCATGTATGAGGGTTTTCCTCCCTTTTCTTCCCCAGAAGCTTAATCATCATCTAATGGTTACAGCTCTTCCATCACTCTGACAGGGAGCAGCAGGTAATGCTTAAAAATTAAGCAACAAAAACAATATTAATAAGGTGGGATAAGGTTTTTTCCACACCCCCTCTTTTTTTTTTTTCCTCCAAAAAAACCCACCCCACCCCCAAAAAAACAAAATCCAACTGAAATAAAAATAACCCCACAGACTCATATATCCTGACTGGTAGGAACTTCCTCTGGCATCTGTCCGGACAGCTACATAAAAGTAAGGAGTATAAAAATGTTTTTAAAACTACACAAACATTTTCCTCTCTTTTTTTCCCCACTCCTCTCCCACAAAGGCATTATCTACAAAGGTAAGCACGGCAATAACACCCAGTCCATTGGGATAGAAGGAAATACAAACTGCAGGGAAAGTTGTTTTCAGTGACATACTGTGCAATCATGAGCCCGCTTTGTACGTTCAGGAAATTCTCATGAGGTTTCTTAATGAAAAAAAAAACAAAAAAACACCCAAAAAAGAGTTGCTGTAAATATCTCGCGAGCCATGACAAAGTGCCTTATAAAATGTAACTATTCATAAACAGTCGAGCCTCTGGAATTAAAACACTGACACTTTCTATTAAAAGGTGCTTAGTCACAGTTCACTAAATATTTACAACGAATCATTTATTCTCTAATTTCATTGACTTTACTGTCGTTAGCAAAAGTCAAGAAAACTTCCTGCATGTGTGTGAATGGCTTGTGTATGTAAACCGCAGCTCGCAAAGTCAGTTTTACGGAGGCAGAAAGATTTTCACATTATACAAGTAGGTCCTCCTCTTCTGTACAAAATGATTTGCTTAAACTTCCACTGGATGCAAGTATTCAAATTAACTGGAGTCCAAAGACACAAGAGTAAAAGGACAGCATACCTCACAGGACAAAAGGGAAAACAACAAGACCCACCTCCCCGAGTTCTCCAGCTCATTTCTATCAGTAAGTTTTGCAGACAAATCGTGGCATCTTTTCTCTGTCTTTCTAAACGTGGCCAAGGAATTACAAGCTCAGGCAAGGAGAGGATGAAAGAAAAGTGCATTGTGAAAAACTACAGCACCCATGTTATCAGAAAGCAGCGTCAAGATCTGAGTTGTTGGTACTGACAGGGATCTCACCAAATGGGATCTCATCAAATGAAAAAAAGGTTTTTTGCAGTTGTTTGGGTGGGGAGAGAGTGGGGACTTTGGTATTTCTCTTTTTAGAATCTGAGATGCTGTTCAAGCAAGAGAAGCTCAAACGGCTTTGTAGGGAAATGAGATGCTTATAAAAACAAAAAGATGCCTGCCAAAAAATGCAGGCTTTAACACCATCAGAAAACAGACCACCTCCCACACTTTGCATTGGCAATAATATTCTTCTATGGGCTTGTCAGAGACAGAATACTGTGAAATGGTGTGGGTTTATGACACACAAGTATCTTTCCAGTGAGGCTCTCACTGAACTCACTTAATGGATCCACAGCATTATCTGTATCAGAATGCGGCCTCCACATGGATGAATGCTTTCTCCTAACTCTCAAACCTGTCCATGGTTTGACATCATTAACTTGTACGGATAGCAAGATTATTGCTATCCTCTTGTTGACATCATTTCTGCCTGTTTTTCCCATTCTGATGCTTGTTTCCCTCTATTGTTGCTTTAAATTCCCTGATGCAGGTGAATATAAAACTAGGTTTTGGGTACACATCAAGAAGACTGCAATTCCTCGGACAGAGAACTTGGATCACGAGTTAGCTGGCCTTTCATTTTAAGAACTATCTCCATCCACAACTCCTTTAGCAGGACAGTAAAGTTGCCAAAGAATTACTAGTGAAGATCTTGCAGGATCTTGTAGATCCACCACTAATCTATATGTATTGAAACAGAAAAATAGTCAAAAAAAATCAATGGCACTTCTTAAATTTTTCAGTGGTAGTTTTGTCCTAGAGGAACTAATTCAGAGGAAGGAGTTTATTATTATTAATTCATCTACTTTTTCAGAAGATGAAATAAGGTTCGTTCCTACCTTTTTTGAAGGCTCTGAGAGTAACTACTACATTATATGTACTCATATTTATTAGAAAAAAATCTTCAACTGAAAAAATCCCCACAAACAAAACCCAAGGAAACGCTTGAAGATGAGCCGTCTGCAATCTGTTAGCAGTAATCCCGGGAGCGAGGAACGCAAGAGACACCACTTCCAAATGAACTTTAACTGTGCCCTAGCTTGTCTTGTAAAATACCCAAGAGAACTTGGCTGCATGAATACAACTGGGAATCTTGTGGTGACCACGGCACACTCAGACTTTCCACAAGAATCCTGGAAACAAAATGTCTCATTAGTACAAAGACAAATGAGACCCTTCCAAACCCTTCCCTCTGAAACTAAAAATCCCCACACCATAGATTTGTGGCCTTCCGACTTACCCTTCCCCCTTTCAAGGTAGTACCGCTAAGACAAAGACCAGAAACTTTTCCTGAAAATCAGGCACACCTCTAGCTGGTAAAGTTTCACAGGTGAATGGAAGTGGGCCAGCTCATACACACAGGTGTCATTTTCTTGACCTCTGCTTTTTAAAGACTTACTCATATTTGGCCACAAAGATTACACAGATGAAGAACTCATCACTGCTTTTTTCCGTTGAACTTTTCCATTTACTATCTCACTGTTAAAAAGACGCTTTGAGTTTGGTGTTAATTTACCTCAATGCATTTCCCAATAAATATATCTTTCATCCACGTGGGACGTAATGCTCTGAAAATCATCAAGAAATTCAGTTGATACTGTCTCTGGAATCCAGGCAGCAGCTCAGTTGAGCAAATGTAAGGTCAATTATATGATAAGATCTCTTGGCTACACAAACTACAAAAGGATTTTAGACTTCTACAGTACGTGAATTTGACACTGATCACTTTTTTTTGTGAGATTACAGACCTTAATCTTCCATGTTAACAGTGACCAAGCACCTTTTGACATTTTTACTTCATAAAGTACACAGTGAGAGAATTAAAGAAACTACGTACGATTTGGAATCCTTCCTGCCACTGTTTTCACAACACCCCTCTAATCCCAAAAGCCAGACAGGAATATCTAGATTAAAAACCAGATGGTTCACAGGAGTCTACCCACTAAACAATCAAGATCTGCTCCCATCCCTATCACTACCTTTGACTCAAAATGTATCTCACTTAATTGGTTTGATAGGTATACTTTGAGCTACCGTACTCAACAACAACAACAAAAAAAGCCAAAAACTAATGCTGTGTTAAAACACTAAACACTTCATTGAAATTTTAAATCACATTGATACAACAGGTTTTTAAGCACTTGCATTGACAGCCATGTTAACCAATACGAATGACAAACATTGCATGATGAAAAGATGAGAAGTCATACACAGGATGTAACCAACACTGATCTTTTCATGTACACTAATGAAAAATAATACACTTAATATATCACAGATGTCTATAAGAAGTAGAATCCTGATGGTATCTTTTAGGTCTCTTACACATTTTATATTTCAAATTGACTTTGGATGTCACTTTTGCTTGCCAAAGCCTCATTGTAAACTGTGCAGGCAGTTAGCACATAATGCTTCTCAAAACAAAAAGCCCTTTGTTATACACTGCTGATACATAATTGATCTTGAAAATGAATCAGGTAATGAGTGACATAAACGTTGCAATTTTAACACAAGTTACTCAACCTTGAAATAACACACCCTACCTTATACCCAGTTTTATGGAATTTTAATTCTGAATTTCTTTTTATAATAAAATAAACAGAGACAATTGTGCTTGGGAAAACATTGCATGGGAAATATGGTTAAATGACTTGAGACTCCTTTTCACCAACTAAAAAATGACAAGAGTACTGCTGGTGAGAATCATTAATGTGCAAGCACAGTTAACATGCAACACATCCCCATATTTCTATCAGATTCCTATTTCTAAGTAATGGAACAGCAATACAAGCAAGGACTGAAGACTCAAAGAAAAGACTGGCATGGATTATCATGTTGAATATTGGGGACACCTGAAATTTCAGTGCAATTATAGATTCAGTGAAAGAATGTTTTGAATCACCACTTAATACTTTCATACATAAGTTTAGAAAAAAAGTAATGACACATTATGCTTCTGGTAAATAATGAACCTAATTATGCTGTGGCTTAGCTGTCATAGTAAGAATTGTAACAAATTTGTCCCATACTTCCTATTTCTTCCAAACACATTTGTCTTCTATTTTTAAGTTCCTTTTCCTAAACTGCATCAGCTATTCTAAACATTAACAGAACCCCTTGCCACTTGAGATACAGCTGATTTTAGTGCTTGCAACTTAAGATGGATGACTTTCTACAACTAGAAAATAGACAAGATTTGAAAAGACACCAACTTGTGTTTTAAAGAATGTGACTACCACCACAACTTTAGGCCATGCACACACAAGTCAAGAGATACTGAAAAATGCGTTAACGTGCTATGGTCATATCTTCATGTTAGGTGTTCATATACAGCTTGGGTAAACTGGAAGAGTGGCATTAATGTAGATTTGTTCAAATATTTTTAAAATTGAGAAAATGCGGAATTACAGAAATCATCATTAGATTGTTAAAAATGTACTTTACTAAACTGAATACAGGAGAGGAGAGAAAAAAGTCTCAATTAATGAACTTTCGTAATTACTGCTGTGGTTTCTCATGCTTATCAGGAGCGAAGCATGCACGAACTCCAAATATCACAAAGACCTTTACAACTAATGAAATCAGGTTAGATGAGGATACAAGGGGACTGTTTAGTTCCTCTCTTGACTTGGTTTTCATCCAGCTTGTACACTCCAAAGGCCTTTAATCTCTTAACTACAGTTTCATTAGCATCTCTGCAGAGATTCAGGGTGTTTAGAGTAATCGGGAGGCTTTCATGTGCTAGAGTTGAAAAGCTGCATATGAGAAACCAACAAGCCCTAGCAAAGTGAAGCCTTGGCACAGAATACCGTATCATTTTAAGCTTATAATATATGAGCACCTTGTTCCCATGCCGGGCACTGCAAAAAGCTGTAAAAGGACTATCCTAACTTGTTGGCCAAAGCCAAAAAGAAGAAATATTCAATGTAAAGTGTAAATGCCTATAATCACTTCACCAGAGGAAACACGCTGACAACCCACAGGCCTGAGTTCTGGTGGAGTACCAGGGAGGAACGGGCACCATCATCAAGCAAATAACATGCAAGGGAGATGCTACAGCTCTTGTGAAACCTCCCTTAAAGTCCTCAGTGAAGAGCACACAAAGCAAATATGCCCTGAAGAGCAGTTGGCATGTGTGTGGTTACTACTCAGCACAGGAAGCTCCTCCCATCCCTTTCAGCTTTCTTAAGTCTCCTAAGATTATTCAATAAGTTTATTTCACTTTACAACATAACACTTGCAAAGGAAAATCCACGTGGAGTCACGTTTGTTCACACGCAGAATTCTTGTCACTAAACTAAATGAGTTTTAACATGATCTTCAGATAAGGCATAAGACAGCAAGAGTCTGTGCCGCACTCTCAGGAAATCCAGCAGAAAATTTGTAGTTTGAAAAAGGAAGTGGGAAACATCGCTGGAAAGGCAATTTGTGTCCCAGCCAGAGCTACAGGCTGCAATCCCATCACCAAAATACCCCCTTGCAATGCTGGGACTCGGACATCATTCTCAGAAGGTACTCAATCAGCAGTCCTCGTATTGCCTCTGATGATGAAACTTTTTAAATACCAACTTTCAGGTAAAGCAAAATCCATTTTTCCCTTTTTCCCCCTCTTCCTTCCATATTTCAACCCTCATTTCCCTTTTCACTTTAAGCAACACTCAGAAATTCAATCATTTGCATCTGCATCTAGTCTGCAGAAACCAATTACATGGCACAAGATGAAAAAACCATGAAAATGCCACTACAAATTCTCAAAAACCTTTTAATGATCATTAAGGGGTTTACATCCAGGTCAGGACAAAGAGCAGCCTTTTCTTTACTGCATTTAAATTATTTCACTTCGAAACAAGTAAAGAGTAACCACTCAGGCACAGAGCAACCAGAATAAAGCCACCACGACATTTCAAACTGCTGAAATGGCAAGTGACTAGATATCTATGAAAAATTTTGCCCTATAATTTCCGATATTCTGGAAAAATTTCACTAAAATTTATGCAAAGCCATGTTTAATAAACATATTCTATTTGCAATATAATAGTTAGTACTAAATGCTTAATATGAGACTGTTGAGAGACAACTACCTCATACGTGGAGGAAAACTAAAACAGCACATCAAACCATTAATCAGTTTGTACTCATAAGACAAAGTCTTAAGAAAGCCCTTCTGTAGAGCTTCAAAACCAAGACTTTACACCCTTACAGCCTGCTCTAGAGAATTCACTTTTGGCCATTAATATCACTGACTCAGAGCCTGAAATTGTTGTCATGTCACAAGAGGACAAGCCACAGAGGTCACACGTCCAAAATGTATGCCGGATCATAGCGCTGCCCACTTTGCATACCCTGCCTGCTTCCCCTGCCTCTGGACATAGCTGGCCCAAAGAAACCCACATCCTAAGCCGCAGGCTGGCAGGCACCTGGGCTAACTCTTCACACAGGATGCCAAAGCGCTTTAAATTTACCAATGTCAGGTGGTCATCCTCAAAATTTGTATAGTGTTTTTAAATAACAAAATTACTACATCCTTCCCGACCTTTCCTGCAACAAAGGTAATGCAAAAAAATTAGCGGCTCTTTCCCTAACCCTACCCATCACATTTGAAAAAACGGAGGCTGTCAATCATAGAATGGTTTGGGTCAGAAGGGACCTTAAAGTTCATCTAGTTCCAACCCCCCTGCCACGCACAGGGACACCTTCCACTAGACCAAGTTGCTCAGGGTGTGTAAAGCATGACTTTCTCCTACTCTTCTTCAGCATAAATTTAATAAAGACAAATGACCACTTCATGATGTGACTTCTCAACCCATTACATGGTTTTAAGATCCAGTGACCTGCATCTTTTATTCTTTTCATTTCACCTTCCTCGCGCTTCTGGGAGACTGGATGGCTTTGAGTGTACACACCTGTTAAGAGCAAGAGGATATTTTAAAGAGGAAATATCAATAAAATCTCCTTCCATCCTTTCATCCATCAGCAAAATATACAATTAAGAGCTCTAATGAAGGATTATAAATTATTCCTCACACCTACCCTGAAAAATGACACAACATTGTCTTTCCTTCCGGAAAGCTAAAAATATCTGCTTCCAAGGTGGCTGATTTTTAACTGCTCTTTCATTTCTGTACTAACTGGCTTGATGCTGAAAAGATACAAAATTTTAAGTCACTGATATAAACCTATAGCATTATATCTTCCTTCAGCCAATACTGCACAGGTAAATTTGTTGTAAGAAATCTGCTTTTAATTGGCTTGATTGAAGAACTTGTGCAAATAAAGTATGTTATTAGTTCTTTCTTCAAAGGCTATAAACAGAAGTTTCCAAAAATGGTTTTCATGGTGGCAAATTCCGTCAGCCCTCACACATTTTACTGAGAAATATATAGTATTTGGTTAACTTTCTTGCAAAAACAAAACACAGCAAAGTGTTATGCTTTGTTACGCAGTCAAAGAATCAGATTCAAAACCATTCATGAAATCAAAGAGAAGCTGAATTTTATTTCACTTCAGACCCTTGGGGGTCAGAGCGCAAATAATAATTTAACAACAGCAATTAAATGCATTGATTTGTCTCATGTTCTCAAGGAACTTTCTTACTTGGCCTATAGAGATCCTTCATTTTTATATTGGCTTTCAAAGAACCTATAAAAACATTCAAGAATAAGACTTTTGCCTGGCAGTACACACCACAGACGATATCTCTCGCTTCCTATCCACTCTTTCAAAATTTTTAAAAATTAGGCTGGGGCATTTCACCTCTAAAATGATTGTTTTGGAGCATATTAATTTGACCTTGAAAAATCAGAAGTTACCTTGTGAATATCTGTAGATATGAATTTCAAAAAATTGCACATCAAAATAAACCTATTTGATGCTAAAAATGCTTTGGCTAAATCTAAATAAAGATGAAGATCTGTAGATTTTTTTTTTTTTTAATAATAACCTATCCAGTCCTGATAGTAGGGAAATCAATAAACCTGATTAGAGGTGGGGTTCTAATTTTTACTATTATTGAGCCAATTAATTTTTCCAAAATTTCCTTTCAATAAAGCTGTTTGCTCAGCTTACCAATGCGTGCATTCTGCAATTGTATTGATGGTTACACATAGTACTACATAAGCTTCATTTCACCTTCACAACATACACCAGCATTTGCTCATTGTCCATTAATCCTTTACACGCTTCAGTCACAGTGAACCAGTACATATGGATCTTTATATTCTAATCAGCAAACGAAACATCACCTGGAAACAGGCAGATAAGTTTCGTTGCTACAAACAGAAATAAATCTTCCTGCAATCGTACATATTTCATGTTTGGGGAAGGGTGTCAGAAATAAAACAGCAGGAGAAGATTTTGTGGTTGGTGGTGGTCATTTCTAGTCATCCTCTGTCTGCAGTTTCCCCTGAGTTAAGTCCTGCCCTTGTTCCCACACTTTGTGGTACAGAAGTGTCCCATCAACGTCTAATCTCTTTTTTCGCAGCTGTAACCTCAAAGATGCTCATTTTGAACTCAGTCTGTTAAACATTCATAAACGTTGAGAATTGTTCAGGATCATATGAAGGAACTAATTAAAAGAGGTGATGTCTCTTCAAAGAAAATGCTGATGGATAATTTAATCTGGATAAAGTAATTATGAGATGGCAAACTCATTAAACTGTTACTTTAATGAAACCATAAGGATCAGTAACACAAACATTCCTTGCAGGTTTAAAATACTGTGTTATTTAACACACTTCTTTTTAATACAGCCTCCTGTCAGCTCTCTTCACTTGTCCTTTTTGGAGAAATTACAGAGGAATAAGCCATATTGGGATGGAATTTTCCCCAACACTTATTCCCTTGGTCCTACCAGAAGAAACAGTAGCGCCAGCAACTCATGCATTGTGAATTTACATGTTAATTGACTTCCTTAGGAACTTTTGCACAAGGAATTACAAAAGGTGTAAAATATCCCCCCCAAATCTCCAAACACAACTCTCTGGCAAGGGCCAGAATTCATGTATCTTACATTTGAAAGCTAAAAACTCCCTAAAATCTTATTTATTCATAACTGAATATAGGGTCCGCAACTGCAGAACAAAATTAATCTTAATTACACGCTCTTTCCTACACAAAGGTTGTTATGAGTCTGAGTTGGATTCATCTTACACGTGCCATGTATAAATATATACCTCTGCATTTCTCTATAGCCTTAAGACAAGGTTCACATTCTTCTACCTTATGCTTAGGAATGCAAAATAATGGAAAACAATTATTAAAAAAAAATAAAATCTCTTAATTCCTGGCTGAGGTTTTCTAGCTCATACGCCACCTGAATATAATTTGGACAAGGGTGCTACGACGCCCCATGTGCTGCATTTGAAATCTAAGTAACGAGGCAGGAAAGTGATGGGAACCAGCGTGGAGCCAACAACACAGACCTGTGGAGCCAACCTCCAGGTTTCAAATCCAACTACTCAAGCCTCATCCTTTTCATGTTGTGTGGAATTAAGCTTGAATCCAGAGGTTAAAAAAAAAAAAAAAAAAGTCACAGTGTGGACCTATCTTTTGCACACTGGTCATTCTGAGTCCTCTGACTTTTATTACCATCTATGAGCCACAAACTTCCTATGTAACAGAAAAGAAACATTTTCTTCAGTTCCTTTAGTCCTTTTCAGAATAGATTTAAGACCGACCGTTTATTCATTTTTGAATAAAAATTCATTTTTTCCTTGAAGTCTATAGGTTTTTTTATTTCACTAGTAAGATGAAATTTAAATGAAAAGAAAAAAAAAAAAAAAATCAACAACATCCATCTTAACCACCCCAGTGCAAAGCTTTGCATCCTTGAGCAGGAATAACTTGATTAGCATAAACTCAGGTTCTTATTATACTTAGGATTTAATTCATATTTTATCCTTGTAGCATAGAACAAGTGTTGTAAGTCAAGGAAAAAAAGAAAAACACAGATAGAAAACTCATGTACCCAAGTACGTACTTTCCATTTACTCTAAAATCAGATTTCTATAAACAAAAGTCTTGATGTAAAGCATTTCTATAAAAATGGATGAGAACAACATTGGTGGTTTTTGCAGAGCATTGCAGAACTGGAAACTCAAAATATTATTTTAGGTGGTAAAAACAAAACTTTTTGCATATGTAAGTGAATTATGGTGGGTTTTCCTGTTGCCTGTAATTTAGCTTCAGTAATGAAGATCTTTTTGGGTCTCTCTATGTTGGGTTTCTTTTTTCCCCTGGGGAAGGGGGGATTTTAGCATTTTTTAGAAGTGAACTGAGAGGAAAAGCATCTGACAAAGATAAAAACAGCTACTGATGAAATAATTAATTTGGTTTTAATACATGGGCTATGGAAATGTTGTTGTAGAAAACCAAGGGCAGACATGTCTTAATTATAAATCTTTATTTTTATTTAATTGTTTAGTTTCCACGAATTTCTGAAGCTTGAAGTACACTGTATGAAACTTTCAAAATTAACTCAACTAAAACAGCTTATGATTGCTTCCTATAGTTTCTAAATGATGCTACAATTCATACTTTCATGCCCTCTGTTTGGCAACAGAGGAAATGTATTTAAAAAAACCAAACACAAGTCTTGGCAACCACTCAATTTTAGTAGACAGTTACACACTGAAAATAATTTCTCCCCCCCTTTTTTTTTTTTTGCTAGTAGGAAAGAGTAACGATTAGACCTAACATTTCAATCATGTTTTATAAATTAGGAAATCAGTTATTAAAGCTAAGTAATCATTATCCTCAGTGAAATATAGGAAATTACTGTGAAATCAAATGAAATTACTTTTTTAAGATCATTTAATAACAGGGAAAACAAATTCAATTGCAAGTAATATTGATTTTCCAAAACACTCTTCCTCTGCCAAACATACGCCCATGCATAAGACTAACAAGATTTTTCATGGCCATTTTCTACACTCCTATTTTCAGCAACACTTCCAGGAAGAAGAGTGAGAGTTTTGTTTTAAGCAAAGAACACGGACTAGGTCCCCAAAAACATGTTTGGTAAAGAGAACAGTTTCATAGGAGGCTTCCAGAAATTTGGATCCACAGCAAATAAAAGCTTGTGACTGAATCAGAGTTTGTGGAAAGTTATTACAGAATAGCTCGTAAGGCTACCTCAGCAGATTGGTGGATAGCTGGCAATAACACTGCACACATTTTACTCCTCACTCGTGAGAAGCACACCAGTAGAGCGATGCAAAGGAACTTTCCCCTTTCAATACAGTTGCATCTTATAAATTCCTTAATCCCAAAGCTCCTACTGGTGCTTAATGAAGACATAAGTATCAAAGGTTCAACAAATCAAAGCGAGACGTTCTATACGACTTGCAAGAATTGAGCACCCTTGGTGGAAAAGCTTACATAGAAAGAGCAATAAAGAGGTTGACTGAAAGTCAGAATTCAATTTCCTTTCCTGAGGAAGATACTATTTCACAGTGCACAGAGGGCCATTAAGGTCCTATAAAACAATCAATAATCAATGTACCTTTTTGTAAACAGTGGAAATAAAAATAAATCATAATGGTTAGCAATGTTGTTCAGGAGGTACATCAAAGGTCTTATTTACTCCAAAGATGACATTCTGGTGTACCTCAAAATAACTACCATGTTCAAGATTTGATATTTTTTGTAAAATTGGCATTTCCAATAATTGCCTCATTTTTAGATCCATCATCCCTGTCCATTTTTATCTCACAGTATATTGTTGAGATGTGCTCAAAAGTACTTAAAATTTTCGTTTAAAGTGACACTCTCTTGTCTAAGTAAACTCTTCCACAGAGAACAATGTCAACATCCAAAGCAAGCCTATACTTCTTGAGGGATGTGCTGCTGTACTCCCGATGATAACAGTGGTTGCTTGACAAGGAATGTGCGTATCCCCAGCACTGAGTGACTGCTCCAAATTTCTAAGTGGCAACGCTTCTGTATTCAAGTTTACCTGAGCAGCAAGATCCTTACAAAGCTTAAACTGTTAACTGCCCACAAGTTAGAGCTAACCACCTTTTTTCTTCTTCTGTGCTATGTATTTTAAAGCAGCAGTTATTGCAGCTGCTGGTTTCAGAGCAGAGAAGCGAGTATTTCCCTGGATTATTTCACAAGTCACTGCAAGACTTCCGAAGACTGAAGTTTTGAAGGGCGTCTTCCTAAAACCTCACAGCTGCTAGGAAGTATTAGTTAAATAATTTCCATTATTTTCAGAGGAGTGGAGGTATAATCAGAAATAATGAAAAGATAAACTATTGCTTGAATGTACTTTCCCTGAGTGAATAGCCTTTATTTATCAAAATACAAAACCTCCCACCTTGTCCACAATCATCCTTACTGATTTCCATTGCTACAAGGGTGGCAACAAATGGCTTTGTTATAGGTCCTACCCACTGACTATTTCAGATCCATTTCTATCTCTGCACCAAATCATGGCTGTGGAAGCAAAACTCAAGCCAAGCAGTGAAAGTAGCACAAACTGCAACGGTGGCAGGGTAGCAAGTAAAGCTGTGGTCTTCGGGGAGGGTCATAAAGAAAGTGCTAGTGAGCTGTTACAGGCGTCCAACCACAGCCGGAGCGGTGTATGAGCCTCAGCTCGATAAACTGCTGACTACCCTCAAGAGCCCATGAGATTCAGAAGTTCAGAGGTGTAGGTTTGGAAAAAAAATTCATAATTTTTTTACAGTAACACTTGATTTTTTTAGATGTTCATATTGTAGATGCACACCTGTAAAGGTTGCTGCAGCTAAGGAGAATGGCAAGTATCAGAGCATCCAATTTTTAGGAGTGGGAAAGGGAGGAAAGAAGGATAGAAACTTCTTGCTCGCATGCCTGATCCCAGACTGGTAATAAACCCAGGATGGTTCTTCAAGGAGATCTTTATCCTCAGCCCATCATCTGCATCCCTCATCATGTATCATCACCCAGAGAACAGCATGAAGAAGTCCTGAAAAAGAGCTTAACCATTCAAAAGCTTCTCACTTGTAACCAGCTGTCTCAGTTTACGTAATAAATCACGTCCCCCTACAAATCCTGCTTCACTTAAATCAATCTCTATAAGTACTCACTGATCACTTAAGTCACCTAATTTATTTCAATCACAGTTTTGGAAATAAGCCATGATTGTGACTAATTATTACAGCTATTCAGGGATGGCAAAAAAAAAAAAGCAAATTCAGTACAAAATCACAAACAATTCTTAAGACTCCCTTTACATTACTGCTACAGAAGTATTTTTCACTTTTTTCCACCGCCAATAATGTTTTGGCTAAAACCATCGCTGCAACAAAGCAGAGCAAAGACATTCTCAGCTTATCAGCTCTGCTGCTCAGCTCTTGCAGACACAGCATCTGTTGCCACAGAGATCTTCTGGAAGGAGATCCTGAGCAAGACACATCGTTGAACAACGTACAACCTTGCCAAGTGCTACCCTATCTTCTTAGCATGATCCCATGGGCCTTTATAACAGATACAACAGGCATGAGCCATCCGCAACGTACCACAGCTCCCACAGACATATTGTAACTTTCTACTCTATGGTCTATACCTTGGCAAAACCAGTCTCCTGGGGCAATATTTTAGATTACAGAAGGATTAACTCATTGTCTCTAATAAATATATTAGTGACAACACAACAAAACATCCTCAAGATGGAAAAGAGATGAGCATGAAGCTTATTTACATCACGAGGCCAATCTCAGAGGCAAAGCAAGGAAGTGATGAGACCCATGTTTTAAACAACATGTAAGCTTTTGCTTGTGCTTCTGTTCCTCTGATATTTGAAACAGAGGAGTCCATGACACATCAGCTGCATAAACAGCTATCGACGCCTCCATCCTTGTTCCCATGTCCCCTTAGCTTCTGCCTGCTAGGCAAGAAACAGTGTGTGTCACATCTGGTCCACTGGCAAGTAGGTGCTGCTCGGCTGCTGGGTACACACTGACCTCCCAGCTTCTGCTGGGCCAACCAAACTGCTCCCTGTCCATACATTGTGCCCAAGAGGGGGGAACTTAATACCTTTGATATCTCCATCACACAGTTAAATTAGATATAAAGAATAAATTCTTTACTATCAGGGTGCTGAGACAATGAAACAGGTTGCCCAGGGAAGTTGTGGATGCTCCATCCCTGGAGGTGTTCAAGACCAGGTTGGATGGGGCCTTGAGCAACCTGGTCTAGTAGGAGGTGTCCCTGCCCATGGAAGGGGGGTTGGAACTGGATGATCTTTGGGGTCCCTTCCAACCTAAACCATTCTATGATTCTATTGTAGAAATAATATCAAGAAGCTGCGGAGGCGCTTGTAGGGCAAATGGCCTTATAAGTGAAGGCAGCTCCAATAGCTTCTCACCCAACATGGGATGCATTTCACTTGCATATGTGTCTCAATAGGGCTTTACTGGGCTGTTTTTTATATATATATACATGTATATATATGTCTTTATATATGTCTTAGCTGTTGGAACATATATGTTTTATGCATTTACTTGTTTTCCAGAAGCTTTGCCCTGTGTTTATTTTAACTTTTTTATAATGTGTTCTGATTTGTTCATGGAAAGAGGTTTGTGAAACTAGTGAGAAGGGCAATTTATGGTCAGGCAATCAACAGGTGTCCTGTTTACTGTGTAATCTATATCATTAGTAAAATAGACCCTATGCCCACCTCTTCCAGCACCTCTTCCAGCACACCCACCCCAGGGACATTCCAGTATAGAATCATAGAATCATTAAGGTTGGAAAAGACCTCTAAGATCTTCAGGTTCAACTGTCAACTCAACACTACCATGACCACTAAACTGAAGTGCTATGTCTACTTATTTATTGAACCCCTCCAGGGATGGGGACTCCCCCACTTCCCTGGGCAGCCTGTTCCGCTGCTTGACCACACTCTTTCAGTAAAGAAATATTTCCTAATATCTAATCTAAACCTCCCTTGGTGCAACTTGAGGCCATTTCCTCTCATCCTATCACTTGTTCCTTGGGAGAAGAGACCAACCCCCACCTGTTTACAACCTCCTTTCAAGTAACTGTAGAGAGCAATAAGGTGATGATCTTGAAGGTCTTTTCTGACTATAGGGGTTCTGTGAAGGCCTCCCCTCAACCATCTCTTCTCCAGACTAAACAATCCCAGCATCATCAACTTCATCCCAGCCTCCTGAGATAAGCCAGTCTGCATTTTGGTGTGAGGACTGGAATGCTTCAGGACCCCACTGCCAAGCAGAGCTGGAGCTGATGCTCTGAGCAAGGACACCCAGGCCCCCTTCCCCAGCTGAGGGGGTAGCTTTGGGTGGAAAAAGCTCCATTTAGGGTACGCCTCAGAGGGATCTGTGCCTTGCCTCGGATATCCCTCATCTATGATATAACAGCAGTGATTTTGTTAAAATGTCCTGCCTATGAATTCTGGAAAGAAGATTTTCTGTTAAACCTCAGGGAAATTACTGCCCTTGTTAACTAGCGTAGGAGTAATGAACCCCAGCAGAGTTCCTCGAGAGGTTTGGGCCCTGGCTTTGCAAGGCTGCATTGTGTCTTTAAATGAAAGAAATCATTTAAGCAAACAAACAGAAGAAAGAATTTCTGGAAATTCAAGTACAGTAGGAATGGGATGGTTTGCTCCTCTTTAGTAGGAGCAGTGCAACCAACAATTGCATGGTCGGCCTCAGAAATCTATCCATGGTAACTAGTCGCAGGAGAGAAAAATAGACAGCCTGCCACCAACTTGGGATTAAAATCCTATTTTCCATTTTTTTCTGTGGTTGTGGGCCAGTCGGGGACTTTCCATGAGCCGTCAGGATGGCAGAAATCCCCTTCTGCTTGGTAGCAGCCACCACTGCTGAGCAATAAAATAGCTAATGTTGGCTTTGCACTAGTTTTGGCTTTTCTGGGTTTTGGTCCCACTTTCCAGTGGGATCAGGCTGGGGCAGATCCCTCCTGCTGAACGCATCCCACTGGACTAGGGCTTTGGGTGGGTGATGCCCCATTGACCCTTCCACCCCATGGCTGAGGCTTGCTTGCAATGGGGTCTGCTGGAGCTACCTCAGCTTTGGTTTCATCACCTCTACAAGGTGCTGGATGTTAAATCCTTGATTGGGCTTGGGGTCTGTGCAAGCTCTGCATGATCCATGGGGCTCTGGGGGATTTCTGCAAGAGCCTGGAGGAAGGACAGAAAGATGCTGCCAGGCTGGAATTCATCCGAAAATAAATAAACCAGAAATACTGGGCCTTTGGCTTTGGTTGTCTGTTCCTCAAAAGACATGTTTGGAAGGGATCACTGTGCTTTTGTTCTTCCATTAGGCAACTGAGGAGAGGGCATTGTTTTCCTCTCCTCATCCCTTCCCCTTATAGGGGAAGAAGAAGGAGGACTTGGCCACCCTGAGCCGAGCATCTCGAGGGAGCTCTCAAAACAAAGGGCTGTATGGAGAAAAGTGCCGTCATCCTGTCCCCATCATCCTCTTCCCTCTCTTCACCCTGCTCTTGGCACGGCCATGCCGCGTGTCACTGCCAGCCAGCTGGGAGCGTGAAGGGATCTTCCTAGGCTTCCTCCCTGGAAACCCAGCGAACTTCTCTTACCTCCAGATTTAGCGCACCCCGTAGACTTGGTAAGGCCACCCTGGAGTTTGTCTTCCGCCAGGAAGGTGTGTTATCTCTTGGGCAGTGTCGACAGCGTACGTGTCCATGTGTGATGGCTTGGATGCAGCAGTGCTCCTGAGGAACATCATTTTGACCTTCCTGGATGTGGACCAAAGCTCTGTGGACACATCCATACTGGTGTAGTGTCTCTCCCGTGTGTTGCAGGCATCTCTCCCTGATCTGCAGAGAATGCCTGTGGGTTGGAGAGCATCTCCCCAGCCATGCTCTGCGTGACCCTTGCGTTAGCTCCCCATACAGGAATATGGGGCCGGCACATGGAGCTGGGATGGTTTGGGGTTGGTTTTTTTTAATTATAGGTTTGCGTAGGCTTTTTAATGAAAGACTGGACTAAGACCAACCTATCTTGTTTTGCTCAGGCTCCAAGGCTGTCCCTGCTGAAAGCCCCTGAACTCTATGGGAGTGGAGACCACTTGACTGCACTTGGCACCTTTCAGGATCAGGCCTTAGGTAATTACTCTCAATTTGAAATTTGATGTTCTGGGCTGTGCAGACCATCTGAAAGGACGTTCCTAGTTGTCTATCTCATGAACCTGTGGATCTTTTTCCCCCTGAAGGCCATCACTCTGTAGATCGGTGGCTTGACACTATAATAATAAATGCTGTTCCTTCAAAAATAAAACAATGTATCCCCTGTGCTTCCAGAGAGGGAATCATAGAACCATTGAGTGGTTTGGGTTGGAAGGGACCTTTAAAGTTCATCTAGTCCAACCCCTCTGCACTGAGCAGGGACATCTGCAACTAGAGCAGGTTGCCCTGTCCAACCTCACCTGGAACGTTTCCAGGGATATGGCATCTACCACCTTGCTGGGCCAACTGAATTGCTGGATCACTGTTCTGGCAATGGTCATTGGCTCTTCTGCTTGGAAGGTTATCCTGAAGTTAACTTGCAGAAGGCCATGAGAACAAACAAATGAAAAAAAAAAAAAAGATTTCACTCCCATCAGAAGCAATCAAAGGCTTAAAATACCAATATCTGTTGTCAAGGACGCTTGTTTAGGTCAGACTTTTAAGAAGGGCTCAAAACCTAGAGCTGCAGGAGCTTGCTTCTTAAAAATAAATGTAGCAACTACTTCCTTCCGAACCATGAATTGTGAAAATCTTATTTACCTGGGTTCACAGTAGCTGCATTCTCTCCCCCAAACCTGGTCTCATTGTTGTGCCTTTAAGACACTTAAAATCTTAGCGCCAAGGTGGAGAGATGGAAATTGAAGAGCCTGGGCCCAAGCAGTGACCTGCTCTGCATGCTCTTGGAGATACAGTGTCAGCCTGGTGCCTTGCCCGTGGTGGGCATGGGTAGGATTTGACCCAAGATTAATTCTTTCAGCCTAGCAAGGCCAGCTCAAACTCTGAGCATGAGCTTGAGAACCAAGGATCTCAGGGGTGACTTTAAAGAGGAGTAAGAAGGAAACCAGCCGGACGCCATGGATGTTACACTGAAACACTGAGGATGAACAATTTCCTGTAGGGTTGGCTTCTTGAGTGAGGTGATATTACACAATCATAGGATCTCAGCATGGTGGGGGTTGGAAGGTCATCTCGTCCAACCCCCCTGCTCCGGCAGGTCACCAAGAGCAGGGGGCCCAGGATCATGTCCAGGTGTGGTTGGAATCTCTCCAGAGAAAGAGACTCCACAACCTCTCTGGGCAGCCTGGGCCAGGCTCCCACACCCTCGCACCAAACAAGTTTCTTCTCCTGTTCAGGTGGAACCTCCTGGGTTCCAGTTGGTGCCCGTTGCCCCTTGGCCTGTCTCTGGGCACCGCTGACAAGAGTCTGGCCCCATCTTCTTGCCCCCCACCCTTTAGTTCTTGATCAGATCCCCTCGGAGGCTTCTCTTCTCCAGCTCAGCAGCCCCAGGGCTCTCAGCCGTTCCTCAGCACAGAGATGCTCCAGGCCCCTCAGCAGCTTTGTAGCTCTGCTGTAGGTTCTTGACATAATGTCACCATCCTCCCTTCTGGCTTTTATGAGGAGGAGAACCATTACTTGCTTTCATTTTCAGCATAACAGACTGTGCGGCATAAGCAGCTGCCACCTCAGAAAGACCTTACCCTGTCCCATGGTACCATCAATGACCATGATAATACTCATCAGTGCCTTAAGGTTCCACTTTTGTCCGAAGCAAAATGACTTTTGTAATTAGCAGTGTAATGACTAAGAAATACCACCAGAGCCCCTGAATGATCAGAGGTTACACTGCTGTGACTGATTTTGGCAGTCAAAGATGTCACAGTAACAGTTCTCTCTTGTCCTTTGATTAGAGATCGAGATTTTAGAGTCACTGGAGCAAAAAATTCACACCTCCGAGATCAGCTGCCCCCATCTGCTCCTACCATCCTGCTACCCGTCCAAGGTCTGTGCTCGAGCCTTGTGCTTGATACGTTAAATAGAACGGCCCATCCTGACCTCATCACAATCCACTGCTCGCCAGGCCACCGCGCTGCAGCTGAGCAAACCTATCTGCTGAATTTGCCCCGAAATGCACGGGGTGATGGACGCGGGGTCTCCAGGCATCTCCATGGTGTAACAGACCGCAGGAATGGTGGGCCTCTACAAAGCACCAGGGCTGGACCCTGGATTTGGAGCGTACCTTTGCTTGGGGTGTGGGGGCTGCCTGGACCCATACCCTAGTGATAGGATGAGAAGAAACGGCCTCAGGTTGTGCCAGGGGAGGTCTAGGTTGGACGTGAGGAAAAATTCTTCTCTGCAAGGGCTGTGAAGGGCTGTCGCAGGCTGGGCAGGGCAGTGGTGGAGTCCCCATCCCTGGAGGGCTTTCAAAGGCCTGGAGATGTGGTGCTGAGGGCCAGGGGTTAGTGGTGCCCTGGCAGTGCTGGGTTAATGGTTGGACTCCATGATCTGAAAGGTCTCTCCCAACCTAAGTGATTCTGTGATTCCATGATTCCTTTGGTAGATCGGTTTCATGAGACCTCTTTGCTGTTCAGCGTGTTTGTGGGGTTTTGTTGTTGTTTTTCACAGGCCTGTTAAATGCATGAAGGCGATTTAGGTCTGTCTGGATTCTGGTTTTATAACCTGTTCCAACGCAGGGAATAGATTCCATAGTTTTCTAATAGAGTATCTGCGATTCCCATCATTGAGCAAAACTTCCTGGGATTCTCTTACTGGGAATCTCTTCCAAGCACCTCTTTCCAAGAGCGCTTAGCTTGTGAGAGTGACGCTTGCAATTCTGTGGGCTCTTCAACAAATTATTCCAGAATTGTGGCCCTCGGAGAGCTTCTGGAGGAAGTAGTGACAGTTCCCCACTGTTTCCAGTAGCCTAATGGTGATTACTGGTCCACAAGAGGAGCTGATATGAATGAATGAATGACTGACTGAATGAATAAATGAATGAATGAATAAATGACTGAATGATGGACTGACTGACTGAATGAATGCATTCCTCCACAATTTTGAAGAAAGGTTATTGGGGCCTCTCTGCAACGGGGAAGGAGATTGTCTTCTGATTGTGTTGCAGCAAAGACTGAGATCAGCTCCTGACATCGATCCCCTTTTGTTGCCCGTGGATGTTTTCAGAAGTATGAGTTACAGGCGCTGTGTGTGGACTGTACAGTGTTTGTTCTTCCAGCAATTAACGTGTCCAACTGTCGATGTACGCAGCTAACGTGAGCGCTCTCTCCTCTAGCTGGAAATCTACATATCTGAAGGTACACATTCCACGGAGGAGGACAGTAAGTAGAGCTTACCAACTTGTTTGTGTGCTTTGGAGAAGCCCTTTCCTCCCCCTGCCCGGCTGTCCTTTTCAAAACGAACACGCTCTTAAAGCTTTAAGAGGAGACACGTAGCGGAGGCTTTTCGGGAGCTGTGTGGGTGCTGTGGACGTATGCCTGGTGTTGGGTCGGGGATTTTTTAAGCAACAGAAAAAAAATCCCACGGTTTTTGCCGGTGTTAAGTTGTGTGTTATAGACAAAAGAAGTTGCTGCTGAATAATGTGAAGAACTTCCTGACTGGTTGATCTTCATATCTGAACATCGTGACAAAAATAGATGTTTCTCGGTCAGTGTTGAAGATAAAACTTAGAAGACACAGAAATTCTTCCAGAGCTGTAGCCACTCGCTGTCTTAAGCAAAGCTGTTACAGCCTTTGTCCAAACGTTTTTACTCTCAACATTTGCTATCCTCGTACGGTGGAATTCAGCTCTTTTGATTGAATGAAATCTGAGCCTGGAGAACTCGGACTGCTGATGTCTCTCACTTGATTTGAGCCGTGTCTTTAGAGCACCTCACATTCCTGTCCTAAACTAGAAAAGTAACAAAAACATTTGGTTTCTGATGGTTGTGCCAGAGCTTTCCATGGCTTTGTTCCCTATTTCTTACTAACCCTCTCTCCTTTGCCTGCTGGCTCGTGAGCACCCTCCTACTCTTGTCTTCTCGCCCTTCTCTTGTGTCTGGCACAACCTTCTTACCCCAGGCCACGCAGCTTCAACTCCTGCCTGTACAGTGCCTTGTCAGCTCGCCTCCAGACTGCAGGTGGGAGATAAGATCTGCGTAATATCCAAACCTGAAGAGAAAACGGAAAAGGGAGCGGGCACCGTGTCCCTCACCTCTGCTCGGTGCTGAGCTGGGTGTGGAAGATCTTTGCTGCCCTGGTGTGGTCCTGGTGTGAGAGCTGTAAAGTCCCGCTGAAAACTGCTTCTGACTGGACTTTTTGTGTGATGTTTTGCAGTCAACAAGCAGATCAATGACAAAGAGAGAGTGGCAGCTGCGATGGAGAATCCCAACTTGCGTGAAATTGTGGAGCAGTGTGTTACGGAGCCCGACTAGGAGCTGTGATACCCGCAGAGTTACCGTTTTGATACGTTTCTTAAAAGATCTTTGCTTCAAAAAAAAAAAAAAAAGAAAATAATAATAATAATCAAGGCCTTGAGTTTAATACTTGAGTTCTTTTTATCTTCCACGTGTTTTTTAAGGGAAATTGTTTATATAAGATAGATTTAAATTATGACGATTTAGTCTAAAATAAAGTGAAGTGTATAGTGTTAAGAGTTTGTAATTTCTGGTGTCCAGAGAACTATTTTGTGATTAAGACCAAAACAACGCATCTGCATTTCTTTCTGATAGACATTGTGATATAAATTCCCTTTTTCAAGTTAAATTTCTACATTGTTTCGATCATTGCACTGTAAAAATAAAATCAATTCTTGTACTGAAACGCTGCTTTCCCCATTCAGAAATTGTCTTTTTTTTTTAAATTTAAGCTTGCATTTAGATTCTGTGAAGGAAACATTTCATTCAAGTTCTTCTTGTTGATAAACACATTAAAGCTGAAGTGAATTCAGAAAAATAATTCGGGACTGGACTGGAACAAGGTAGATTTTTACTGGGATACTCTTCCCGCTTAATATTTGCACTTTTCCCCTTGTAAGGACGTTTCTGATTCTGGAGGCTTTGCTTCGTAATTACCCTGAGGGTCAAGTTTTCCTATGGACAAGATCTTGCCACTTTGATCCTACTTTTTCTTACAGTGTGGAAGGTGAGAGGATCCCACAGCCCTTCGTTCCCCTGGCTCCCACCGGCCTGTTTCTTTTCCTAATCCTAACCAAGGTGTCCATAATGTTTCCAGCTGTTGCACGTTTCCTCCCTGGAGAGGGTTCGCTTCCATCGCTGCTGTGGATTTGACCATGGATTTCCTTTTCCCTGAAGAATTAGGCAGAGATTTCTCTCCCAGCTGTCCTTCTGCCGGTGGAAGTGATGTCCACGCAGCTGCAGGAGGGCCTCGGGGGTGAGTGTTTGTGCAGGGAGAGAGGCTCCTGCCACTGTCTCATGCCCCATGGCACTGACAAACTGTTGAGGTATCTTATCAATTTGGGATCTTATCAATGCAATAGGGTAGGTTTAGACTGGGCATTAGGAAAAATTTCATGGAAAGAGTAGTCAGCTACTGGAACAGGCTGCCCAGGGAGGTGGTTGAGTCACCAGCCCTGGAGGTGTTTCAGGGTGGTTTAGATGCGGTGTTGGGGGATATGGTTTAGGGGAGAACTTGTAGAGTAGGGTTGATGGTTGGACTTGATGATCCCA
>JAVSBS010016373.1:108109-149562 GCA_033124195.1 Coracias cyanogaster | reverse complement strand
TGGATGGGGCCTTGAGCAACCTGGTCTAGTAGGAGGTGTCCCTGCCATGGCAGGGGGGTTGGAACTAGATGATCTTTTAACCTTCCAACCCAAATAATTCTATGATTCTATGAAATAGGCCAGTGATTTTAGTTGACGTTAGCCAGAGCATCACTGTGTAAACTCATCTTCTCAGCATAACACGCTAGGATGGAAATCCTTAGTTACAAGCATCATACACAAACGAGAACTTCAGCACTCAGTAATAAAAGTAAATAATGTTCTCCTTTACTCTTTACACTTCATAAGTAATAATCATCACTGTTACCTTCCAATTTGTACACAGTGCTTTTCACGTACATACAAAGTTACTTTAGAGATACAGGCAAACTGTGACAAGCAGCTGAAAGATTTGATCAAGTGATAAATAACAGCAGCAATGCTGGAAAGACTGGCTGTCAGGTCTCTTGACACCCGAGCGACCACTCCAGTCATATCACATCTTGTCTCCGATTTAATAGCTCCCATTGCTGGACCTCAAGGAGGTCTCGTATGTGAAGTTTGGCTGGATCCTAGATACTTGCTTTAAGAAAAGCTTCTACTTTGTCCTTATATCTAGTCTTTGTCACCACCTAATTATCTCAGTGTATGAACTACCAGTTCTTCAAAGTCTGAAGCCTAATCCCCATGGAAACTGGGTGCAGGGTCAGGATCCTGCACAAGTCCTTACTCCACTACCAAACTGTGTGGTCTTCTTGAGGATTTTCACCAGTGCGAAGTTTGGAGCTGAGGGAGAACTGGGTGAGCACGTTGGTTCACTTCTTACAGAATAGAGAAAGATATGATCATATTTCACCTAATTCAACCACAAACCAAATTACAATTTAGTTTCAAACATTAGAGCAAGGCTCTGATACAACTATAGGAACACTGCTGTATTTTAAACAATCTCTTTTTTTAATTTTTGCTGTTACCATAACAGCTACTAACTTGAGCAAAGAATTGCTCGCTATTAAAATTATTCTAAAACTCCTATTTAAGAGCAAGTATCTGGCTAAAACATGTAACTAAAAAGGATGGGAATGGAAAAGGGATGTCTGTAGTTGCTATTTCTATGAAAAAAAGTAAGGGCAAGGTTGTTTTTTTTTTTTTCCTTTTTTTTCAAACCCTCAGGCATCAGACCACACAAAGACATTTTAACTGGTCAAAGCCCAGAAACTTAAAGAGGAAGTCCTCTGGACCAAAGAAAACAGTGCTCTTTCCAGAAGAGACTATGGTGGGTCTAACTGAGGTCCTTAAAGCTGAGACCCTTTCTAAGATGCAAGACTAATCTTAAATACCTTTCTGAATTTAGAGATAAGAAGTTTATTTGCTTTACAGAATACTTTATATTCAGTAGGAAAGAATCAATATAATGCCCTTAAACCCCCCCAAAATTACAGTTAACTGATCTACAGATTAGCATTCATGAGACTGTCCTGAGGATAAACACATTTCTGAACCCTAATTGTTTGACTATGACAAAAATCCTACCACAAATCACAGAACAAGCAAGGTCCACTTTAAGATCACCAAGACTTGCTAGATTCAGATTTAAGATTCCCTAAAAAAGAATTAACTAGATGTCCTGAGACAGCAACCAGGATCTGGGACAAGGTGCGTTTCAATATTTAAAGCCATTGGAACGTCACTGGCATAATCCATTTTCTATCACTGCAACAATCCTTATCTCTGTAAAGACAGAAGCAGTGGTCCACTTGGTGTTTAAATTCAAAGCAGACCCAGACCAAAGGAGATGAGCTGAGCTATAGGATTATAGTATCCCAGTAGCAACCACATGTAGTTAAAAATTTTAATTCTGAGTCCTAGCAGAGGGTCACTCTCAGGATAACACATTTGGCACACTGCTTGATTTCCTCCTTATCTGTAACAGCAGGATAAAATCCATTTATCATAAGCACTACCTTGAACAATAACTGATATTCACACATTAATCTAAAATATACACATCCTATTAAAGATACCAGTTACCCGTATTAGAAATCTAAATATCAGCTATGTAACTAATGGGCAATTATCATTAGGAGTATATATTATGTAAACAGTACTTGAGTTTCTACTGAGTTAGTGAAAGACTTTCTTTTGAAGCAATGAATTGATGAAACAATCAGATTTTCACACTGTATAAGATCTAATCCTTGCCAGATAGATCATATTAAAACATGAATGCCATAACAACAGAAGAGTTATTTTTATTGTATTTATCTTCTAAGTGTAACCCATTTTTAAAATATTTCTAAACTGGGGCATATACCAATTTACTGAAAAATCCAGTTATAATGTTTTTTTAAAAGTATCAATTAACAGCTATTCTTTTCACACTTGGAGGAGCATTTTTAAGTGATGTGCTTTTAACTCAAGATCCAGCTTCAGTTGTTGGTCCACAGAATTCAAGAATGTCTGGATTTTGGCATTCAAGTCTGAGTACAAATTAACATAATTCAAACAGTAGCCAAAACACAGCTGTTCTGAAATGGATCTCCCCAAACGCTGTTTTTTGTATTTTTATATTTGACCATCTAAAAGGTCATGGAAGTTGTATTAACACAGCTTCCTGAAAATGCAGCAAAAATATTTTGTCAAAAACAGCTCTAAAGCTGGTACCCTAAAGATCTACTTGATACTAAATATGGTTTCCATTTTAATGGAAAACCCTCTCCATTATTTACATTAATTACTACCAAGAGAGTTTTCTGGAGTCTTTTTATCATTAAATTTCCATCTGTGAATAATTTATATTATCTTTTAATGAAAAACATGCCTTATGTTTTATTTGTAATGCATTGTTAAAACACCTTTCCATCTGAAGTTATTAACATCTCAGTAACACAAATGTATACATTTGTATACGTATCCACATATATACACTTACCTAATAATTCATAGAACCACTGAATTCTTAAATCTTTCTTTAAATACTGAGGGTTTATTTTTAATCTTTTGGGGACAGTGATAAGGGCTTCATGAATTGGAGTGAGGAGTTTCATTGACAAAGTAAATAACACAAAGCTGTGAAGTTTATGTCTAAAATATCATTTCTGGCAGCAGAGTTCTTTGATAGACAGAAGATGCAAAGCATTACAAGCACTGCCTGAAGAAGGACATACAGAAAGAAATACTATTTTATCAGTGCTTAGTAATAATGTGAGTTATAAGGAGACCCTGACAGTACTGTGAGATTACTCACAGCTTAACACACTTTTGAACAGACCTTTCTAATGGTTTCTTCCAAAGAAGTACTCAGTGAAACTCCTCTAAAAAGTAACTTTATCAAAGTGCTCCGATTCACATAAGAATGGGCTGTATCTTCCTCTACTTCTTAAAAATAAAAAATGGCAACAGATCCTTCCATCTTGTACTGACAGCAAATATACTGAAGGCACAGTGTATTTCTTGGAACTGAGATAAAGTGCCATTCATTGTCAGAATTTGAAACTAATTTTAAAAGTTGAGGTCAATTTAATAACTACAAGGGCATATAATTTCTTTTTTTTAATGATGGTATTTTGTTACAGTAAGGTAATTCACAACCTCAGAAAGTAACTGTCAGAGGCACGCTTTATTTTTACTCTTTGCTGAGTGCAATCATAGACACAACCATTTCAACACCATTGCTACTCTACTATTTGTAAAATTAAACTTGAATATGCTGTCAAAGCTACTAGAGATAGTGTTTACTCCTGCATCCCAAAATACAACAAATGGATCACGTCTTCAGGTCAATTATTTAAGTAAAAATTGCATCCAAATGCTGAGAGCAGAAGAGTGACTATGTTTCTTCTGTACACTGAAAAAAGATAGTGTAAAATTTGGAATGGTTATAAAGTTAGAATTCAAGTTCTAGAAAGAGTCGAAATTAAAAAACTTGTTACAAAGTAGAATCCATTTCATTTTAAATTTCTCTTAAGTAACTACAGCTAACATCCAAGAAAGCCTACATCAAAAACTCTGGATTGAAAACCAGCTACCACTAAAATTAAATGTAGCAATCAATTAAATTATTGAACCATGGTACGCATTATGATTTATGAGCAAATTCATCAGCCTCCACAGAGCTGCCACATTACAATGACAAGCTTATACAGAAGGTTAAACCACATTAGCATTTTTACTTTTTCTAGGCTCATAACTGAAACTAATTACGTAATTTAACTAATTGGGCTGAGTAAAAGAAAAATTTACACTTGCTATTTCTGAGATGTTACAAGACAAAAAAAAATTATTAAAAGATTATTTTTCTTGTAAACAAAGGACAATTTGAATTGTTAGTTGTTTTCAGAGTAATATATCCAAAACGTAGTACGGCATGATCCGTGGCAGGACTACGTTCACTGTTTAAATGGCAAAGAAATTAAACATCCCTATGTTTAATCAAATTATTTACAGTATTAAATGCTGCTCTATCTGGAGAAATAATCTACTATACAGGACAACTGTTAGGGAACAAATAGAACTCACATGCCAAAATAAACCAGAATTATAAGACTGGATTTCTGGTCTCCTACAACCTTTTATTATTTCTATAAATAAGATAATAGATAATTATCCATCTTGTATAACATTTACAAGGAATAGTAAAGCTAGATAGAACTGCATATACAGAATCTGATACACGAACTGCTTAAAGTAATTCCAACATCCATAGAGATTGCATGAAAATACAGGGGGGAAGGTATTCCTGAGTAGGTCTATTTTTCCCAGAGTTTGATGACCCCAGACAATACAGACCAAGGTGTGAAGACAACACAATTCTGACTTCGAACCCCCCCTACAGCATTCCTGTGCATAGAGACAGTTACAAGTCTGTCTTCAGAAGGACTCCTACCATTCTAAAAATACTGTCCCACAGCTGTTTAAAATTTATTTTTTTAGACCATAGCACCACTGTTTGGTTGTTTCCAATTTCTGAAACCACAAATAGTAAAAGTGTACCCAGTCTACTGCAAACATAAATAGCAAATGCACGCTTCAGCACTTTTAAAAGGATATGGAAATTGGCAACAAAAATGCAGTTCATGTTGAAAATTTACGAGGGCCCTGCCATATTTCTTCAGAAATACAATCAGGTAAAAATTAGGAAGATCTCTACCAGCTGGGTGGCATTTTTGTGTTTTCTTTACTTATATTTTTTTTAACTGAAAGACTTTCATTATGCAACTTCTGGCACTTGATAAAATAGAGCATGGTACCTTTGCTAAAACCACAGTTTCTTTGGTTATGTTTAGCATTACACAAACATCTTTCACCTTAGATATCCTCTTGCATTAGCGTGCTCAATTTCAAATACTCTAAGGCACATTACTTTTTGACAAAATTCTGTTAATGGCAATCAGTAAATGAGATGTACAAATTATTCTTTCCCTCCCCGAGTTTCACAGGTCATTTAAAAATAATCCAACCCTTCACTATTCTACTTTCATATATTGGGAGCTTTATGTACATATTTCTATTAAAAGCTAAAGTAGTCCAATAACATCATATTTTTACATGGATTTATTTCAAGAAACACAGCACATAATGGCAAAGTATCTTCTAGGTAAAGGTAACAGTAGCCACGTTAACAAATGTGATTACATTCTTTTGATGAACATCAAAAGTCTGAAAACCTGAAGGAAATGTCAATATTTTTTCGTCTGAAGTACACTTCTTGAAAGAAGTCTGGATCCCAAGGAAGTTGATGGGAGTTTAAAGTCAACGGGGCTGAGATTTCAGCCCTAACGTGTGTGAATTCAAGTGAGCTCACTAAGAAAAATATCTATTTAGAGCGCTATTTGTGAATGATTTTATCCTGACATAAACGCAACTAAAAGTAGAAACAGCTATACCCCTTCTGATCAAAAGCAGCATTTTGGTGCTTTCCATAGCGCTAGACTGTTTCTACCACCGGCATACCACTAGAAACCCCAACTTCTGAGATGTAACAGTCCTAAAAAAAATAATAAAATAAAAAGTAAAACCCATGTGTTCACACCAATAAAATCTTTTGAAGTGTATACATTTCATAAATGATGGAGATTTTTTTTTTTCTTCTGCTCACTTGCAGCTAAAACGATAAGCTAAAAATACACACAACATGTTACACTTTGGGAGGAATTTCTTTTGGTACAGAGGTTAGTTACTACAAGCTTTACTAACCATGCAGTTTGGAGGCGGCATGGGCATATATTTATATTCTTTAAAACAGTTCCATACACTTCTGAATTTTCGCCTCAGTAGGCATTTTGCGTATTCGCAAGACCCGACTACCTAGTTAGCTTGAGTGAATTGCAGACACAGACGCATGATTTTGCCATGTGCGTTACATAAAAAAAAACCCTGGAAATAAGATGATCACGGTCAGATTATGAAATAAAAATTTGTCCAGCAGGCACTTCAGAAAAAAGCCACACTTTAAATACTCTTAGAGACATTTTTGCTATTGACTTGGTATTTTTTTTCTTTCCAATTTACTAAATCTTACATTTCTGACAGTGAGTATGATACTGTGATTAAAACAGTCCCAGGATTTATTTTTTTTTTCTACCCCAAAAAAATCAGAAATGGATAAAGTGCTCTTATACTGAATTTCCCCACTGGTACTTGACTGAAATAAAAATTGCCAAGCTTGTAGTTGAAGCCTCAAGAGGACACATGAGTCTAGAAATTCTAGAAATACCAATGAAATTGGTATCAGAGCCTGCAAATGATCCTGGCTGCAGACCTGGGAATAAGTCATGGCCTGGGGCTGGCAATGGGTGTCTGAAGAGGCAAGAGCACGAGCTGAGCATGACTGAACTTCCTTCATATTTTTATATGCATGTTAAAATTTAATTTCAGACAGATTAGTTCATAATATATGACAGAAAAACATCAATTTAAAATGAATTCACAAATTGACACATAGTTAGCCTAAATTGAAGGGCTTTTATATAGAGAAGGCCTTAGATTTTTTTATTTCATTTTTTAAAAATGTTGATCTATAGAACCTGGCTTTTTTTTTTAAGCTGTCATTAATAGTTTAGAAGGAAAACAATGTCCTGCATAAATAAAGATTAAGGGAAAATACAAACTCTTCTCTTAATTAACTAAGAATAAACTGATGTGCACATCACTGTATCACTTACTACAGAATTACCTGCAGGATTGGGATTTATTTTTTGGTTGGGGGAAGTAGCAGGGACAATCAGTAGTTGCTTTGCTTCAGAAACTTTGTGTTATGCAGGTATTTTTTCCACTGGATATTATGCTTTGTGATGGAAAAACTTTCCCAACTGCTCATTAGAAGAAAAATATTAGTTTAAAATTTAAACTGTTTGTGAAGTGTAATTTTAACTAGGAAAATTCCTGTTGTAAATATAGAACTGAAATACTGTGATGTGGTTAACTGCACCTGCCACCCAAAAGGGTTTTGCAATGTTATGCATAGACTTTAAAGGGAAAATTATTTGAGAGACACAAATAATGGCAAAAGTGTTAATAAATGTTTGATGAAATTTATGTAAAGGAATCATTTCATTCCTTTTTAAAAAAACACTCCATCCAGTTTAATATCTACATGTTCAGAATTTAAGTACCTCTTTTTGCACTTACATTAAGAATAATATTTAAATACAGGATTTTCCTGAAGGTCATCTTCAGGGCTAAGGCACACAAAAAAATAAATTTAACATGGAATCAAGGCTATTTGCCCATCTGTTAATAAGGGTTTAAAGGATAAACTATGTTTATGAACCACAATCTTATATGCTATGAAAAAAAAATGTTTAAGATCATAAAAGACAAAACCTAAGCCCACTGAAGCCAGAGAAAGAAAAAACTGACGCTTCTAACTATACTGTGCTATACTGTACTGCACTCTTACACAAGAAAATGTTTTATTCTACAAGCTGTAATTAAATTATACTACAAGCTGTAGTTAAATGAATTATACACTCTATATGCACAATGCAAAAATTTATATACCTCACTCAAAGCAATACTGAGAGAAATGTCAAATCTTTATCTTGACTACAAAAATATTCTTTAGAAGAAATAGCATAGCAGAAGAGTTAAAATTAGAGTGCTACTGGGAAAATCACACAAAGAAATAAACTTCAAGTCTATCTTACTTCTTACTGAGAAGCAGGGGAGAAAATACAGTATAGAACCAGGACAGGAGGAGAGTGAGTACAGGCACAAGTACAAGGAGATAGAAGACAGCACAGGCAAAGAGGAGGTAGAAAACAGGAAAGCCATTGCCTTTTCCAGTCCATTTTCTGGGGGCCTTTCTCAATGGAAAATATAATTGTTTGTTTTTTTTTTAACTTAAGCCTTGAAATTTTTCTTTAAAGGAATAAAACATTTAATCCAATTAATTCCTTCAAATTGAATTACTTCCTTGAATTACACCTTAAACAAAATTTAAAAAAAAAAAAAAAACCAGGAGAAATCTGCGTTCTTGTAGGAATGGTCAGGTATTTGGCTTCTAGAAATACGCCTGCTTAAACCAAACAGGCAGCGACAGGAATTGGTCCTTTCTCCGGATACAGTATCTGTCAGCAATATTTACAATCGAGAAAAGAAGTTGTACAGTTTTCCTTGAAAACTTTTCAAAATTTCCCGAGCAGGTTCATGAGATGCAGCAGGACAGCACTGCAGCTAAATCTGAAAAAGCTGAATAAATGGAATTTATATGTTCAATTGAAGAGCTCTTTGGCGCCGAACATCGGCATAACTTCTACATAATAAATTATTTCCTTAATCTGACGCATTTAACATTCATGCTCAACATTAGCAATGGTCTAACCTCGGAAATGAAAGGCCAGCATCGTCACTCAGACAACGGGCAGCAGGCACGTACTTCCTAATTTTAAGAAGGCCTCATCCTAACAGTTAAAGAGGCCTTCGTCACTAGAAAACTCAAGCACAGAATAATCTGGGCTCCGGTCCTTTAAAGCTATACATAGGTCTGTAACTGCAATTAACGTGAAGCCCATTAGGATTTAATGGCGCAGCTCCAAGTGCTGAAATTCAGCTTGCTCTTAAGAATAAAACCCTGCTGACATGTACGAGCTTGCTTGATGTGAGCCATCCCAGCACACTCACTGACTTAAAAAAATAACTACCCTTGCATGTAACATATGGCACATGCCAGGCCTTACGGTACAAACCCTCCAGAGTAAGGTCTGCCTTCCTATCTGCGTAGAGCCACCATAACCATGATTGGGCTCCTTGAGCTCTACCACAACACAAAATTACACACAAAAATTGCATTTACGGTTGCGGAAGCCTGCATTCATAAATTGGGAAATGCGTCTTAAGATGGACTGTGCGTCTTAAGATGAATGTCTGCTTTTCCCTGTCAACTGGAAAAATACCTGCCTCTGTCCCAGCCCATGCTTATCTTCCCAATCCCTGGCTTCTCATCTCCATTTCATTCCCCTCATGCACCAAAGTGTGGTCTCCTTGCCCTACCAATCCATGTCTCACCCCTTCCTGGTGCTCTCCAGCTTTCACAAGTAATTGCTCACAGCAAAGAAACAATGAGAATTCAGGGTTAAGTCAAAACCCTCAATTCTTCCTCCACATCATGGTGGGAAGTATATTCTGCTGCAAACAATTTAGTTTGCTCTGGCAACGGAATACATAGTCTTTGCTTAAGTGTGGTCCCATTCCTCATAGAGCAGGATGCCTGTCCTAAATTTCTTTTAATATGCTCTCCATTTTAATCAACCTAATCAGTTTAAATCTCCCTCCCTGGTGCAGGGGCACCAAAAGAAGGTATCACTTATAGCCTCTCAGAGCTGCCATAAAAAGCATCTGTGACACCCCATAGCCCTGAGCTCAAGCGTGCTCCGTAGGGATGCAACCCCGAGACCATTTCACTGCCCAGCTAAAATCCCATTGAGGACGTGCAAACTCTTCTTAGGACATCTTTCCATATGGAAGATTTCAATTCAGGTGGTTCAAGTGTGTCAAAGCTACTGCAACAGAGGTAGAGGTCAACAGGCAACGGTGCTGATCTGAGCCATACTGACACCGTAGCTGGGTTATTTCCATGAACACATTTATGTATTTCTGTTCTGAGAATTACAGCTCTTTCAGGTCATTTAACGATAAACACAACAAATTTCCTAGGTAAGGTTAAATCATGTATTTCATAGCTCAGTAAGAACACGCTGCACTACCTGATGTGAATGACAATAAATATTTCTCGAAGTAAAACGAATGTTTGGCTAATTTCCTTTTTTTTTTTTTTGTCATATGCATTTTTCTGCCTGAAAGCCAGAAACCTCCTGAAAGGAGTGCAACAGGGACACAGAATAAATGTAATAGCAGAAATACTCTCGAATAAGTATCTTGTTAAAAATGTTGGTAGGCCAGCAAATTTGGGGTTTTTTGCCCTTCTTGAGGAAGGAAATTACAGAAATAGGAATTACAGAGCATATTAAATGCCTAATATAATATGAAAGTATGGATCAATTCTAATCGAGTAGAAGTCAGCATTTAAAAATAAAATAGAATGATAAAGGTATGTCATCTTTATCTTTTATTTTTTAATTACAATTGTAATGTAGCATATGTTAAGTAAAATCTCCTTTGGCTAAATAGTAGGAATTATGCCTTCTATATTAAAATCTGTACTCTTAGCTTATCCCCTCACACATTCACTCATTTCTTACCTCTTCTCAGTTATGCTACAGTTGTTCTTGCAGCAATTAAGCATATAACACATCTCCCATTTTCCTTTCCCCATTCGTCTTTTAAAATTCCTTACATAAAATACTTCTACCTATTAGGCATATAAGACATATATAAATCAGAAATTCTGCAGAACAGAGCTTTGGAACTACTATTTTCAAAGATTAGTTAAGAAATATGTTGCTCTAAGACCAAAGCCTTATTTATATGAGTTTGTGGCTTAACTGACAAGTATTTTTCTGTGACAAGTAAGGGCAGACAGTTTGTATCTTAAATACCATAATCCAGTTTTCAGGCCATGCAGACATCTGGAAGAGAACCAGTTAGTAAAGTAAATTATATTATAGCCCACTGACAGTCCAAATACAATCCATGAGATTCATTACTTTACCAAAGACAAAAGAAAAAATATGGGAGAGGTGTGGGAGGGTCAGAAATATTTGCAGCTCACAAGGTTGCTTAATCAAAGTAGAGAGAATTCTATTTTTAAAAATATAAATAGCTGTTAGTCCTTGGTTTAAATGCAAAGGTAGAATATAAGCAATAGCTTGCTACATTTTTATGTGTAGCCATGGACTGTTTCTGTTTTACAAGCTGCCAGGAGTTTGACCTCTTTAATTTGCTGGGAGACATGAAAATTATATCTCTTAGCTGTATGAATATTTTCTCCCTGCATTTCTTTTACATGAGTTTATGTAGTATTTATTCACAAGAGATTTTCCAATTCTTAGATAGTGGCCTCTCACGCATGACAGACTTCATTGATCTAGAAGCCAAGATGTACAGATAATTGCAGTCAAAGCTGCAATTTAGCCTTTCTAATTCAAAAGTAACATCTGAGAAGGAACATTTCTGCATGAATTTGAATCTGAAGTTAAATAGTACTTTCTTTTCTTTCAGTAACCTCTTCAGCTAACAGCTCAGACTGGACATTAACAAACTGGATTTCACCTTTACCTTAATTCATTCCATATGAATGAAGACAAATTCAGATTATTTTTTCTTTGTAACAGGAATTACAAATGCATTATAAGTCAATCATTAGTTTATTATTAACATATTTTTCTTTAAAAATCAAGCTTATCTAAACTTTATGTATACAGAATATTACTTATACTATGCAAGATGTAGTCTCTTGTCTCAGCCTCAAATGAGAAACCAAGTAAATGCCATTTTTAATTATAACACTAGACTGAATTGCTACAAAGCTCACATCATATTCTCCAGAACAAGAAATTGGAAATGAGATACTAAATATGTAGCATTATTTTTTTTTTTGCCTTAGTTATATTGTTCGATTCTAGTCTAACTATAAAATTGTAGGAAGTTACTCATGTTGTTGCATTTTACAAAAAATTACCAATAGTTCAAGAATTTTACAAATAGATATTTTTTCACTGAGCTCCATCTTTTCCCCTGAAAAACACCCACACAGCCATCATTTCCGTTTGGTGCTATTCATATATGTGCATCAATGGGAAAAAAATCCTTTTTTTTTTTTTTTGACTACAACTGGAAAGTGAGGAAGTGTGTGTAACTTTGGAGCTAGTAACCCCTTTGAAAACACCGTATGCATCGCAGCACTTTCAGGAGTTACATTGAAATTTCCTTCCATAACACACAGAAATGCTCCGTTTTTGTGAAAATAGGAGAAACCGCTTTATGAACTTGGTAGCTACAACTGTAAAAATATTTTTGAGTTGATGCATAAGTGAACATGTTTTTATTCCGTAGGCTTGTATTATGGGAAGCTTAAATACAGATTATCTCATTCAGTAACTCCCCACTTTACAGTAGTAGCAATTCATTCTAATTGCTTGGGTAGCACACTCAGGAAAAAGAGTATTTTTCCTTTTCACTGAATAATGTTTCATGTTCGGTTAAATGCAGGAAGTTACACCACCATTGGAATGCGATTGTCTGCAACTCCAGCATTACTTCTTATTCAGAGGTTTGTGTTTAGCTAAATATTAAAACGTTCTCCATCCAGCACTGCTTCTCAAAATATCTTTAACTTCTGACTAGCTAAACTAAAAAGGAATTTCTCCACTATAGTCAAAATAATTCTAAACCATGCACAATCATTTTACACAGAATCTTTATCCTCCTGTATGGAGCGGATTATAGTAAATGTAATTCACACATGCTGTTTCTTATTCAGAGGAAAACACAGAATAAGGATGTGGAGAATTTCTAGCCAAATCTTCATTCAGATCCAAGATCCACGGACGCCACTGTAATTGAGAGACATTCACAACCAGATAGCTGTAGACTTCATTTTTGTTTAAAATAATACCTCTTCTACACGAGTTCCAACTAAAACATTAATGTTATTTAACTCGCAGCAAGCTGCCTTGAGCTGAATTTACAACAGATTACAGTTTCTTGTTTTAATTTCGTTCAGAAAAGGACATTGCTTAAAACAGTCTACTTATATTCACATGTAGATTATGTAAACGTGCCGCTTCTTTTCAGACTGCCATGAAATTGTGTGTAACTAATAACATTCTTCTTTCAGGATTTGACTTGCCTGGCAGCTGACAATGGAAAATGAGCTATTCCTCCCATACCTCAATATATACACTTTACTATGCAAGTTATTCAAGTTCATCATGCACAGCCTAAAAATGCCTACTCATAACGCTCGGCCTCTCAGAAATCCGACATGGGCTATTAACTGTCCAAGAAGCAGCTCTAGTGCCTTCAGATTTCAAGCAAGTTGTGATTTAGTTCCACTGTTCTGACATTCCGTGTTCTGTCAAAAAGAACAATTTCAAAAGCCACATTCACAGTTTTATAATAGGAGGGTATATAGTGTTTGAATTGAAGTGTATACAGTAAAAATAACCCCAAGAAATGTGAAGAGATGCATAGCTGCACATTAGTTTTTACTGGGGATCCTCACCTCCATAAGATATCCTTAATTTTCATTTTTAAAACGTTAAACAACTCCATATTGTTTACAATGCTAGTGCCTACAAAGAAGAAAAGCTGATTAAAGCCTCCAAATAAGTTGATTGCTGAGGTGATCCTATTTTTAAATTAACTCTAAAATAACTCAGAGCTGCCTCCTCAGCTATTCCATACCTACTCGTGTGCTGCTTCACCGAAGGACACTCCCCCAGACATCTGCAGCTGACTGAAGCCACTTCAGTCCTCCGATTTCTGACACGAAAAAATTATACAGGTATTTCCTCAGTTCAGTAATCTTACAACTTCAACAAACTTTCATTGCTAAGCTGTGACTGGAAAACGCCCACAAAGACAATCACATTTTTAAAACTATTCCATCAGTTTCACCTATTTCTGATTTTCCACACACAATATTTATAAAAACACATTAGCTAAATTCATTTATAATTTCAGTTAACCGCACCACCTTTTGTAGAACTTTAAAGCAACGTAACACACTTGAAAATGATGCTCAGATGCCAAAAGAAAGGGGGATCTTCTATGCTGTGACTTTAGTTTTATTTGGCACAACAGAAGGGATCACACCTCTCGGAACCCAGAATAAAGGCAGCCTAATACCCCAGTACCGTGCTTTCATATATTCAGCTTCATATATTTCCAAGAAAATAATATTTAGAATAAATATATTCATTTTAGAAACAGAATCAAACTGCGTTTGGCACATGGCATCAATACAACAGCATTTAATGCTTCTACGTTTGTTCTCACAAGCCAAGGTGGCATCTGTTTCCAGGAGCTGAAAGGGTGAGGACTGCCGAGTGATGAAAGGATCCGTGAGTCTAAAGCCCTGCCTAATGACAACATTTTTAGAAAATGAAAAATAGGCTTCTAAAGTATCATTTCTCCCCAAAATATTTTCCTGCTGTAATAAAAATCGTATATAATTTCTTTTCAGAATTTTAGTATTATGTCTAAGGTAGCAGTAGCTATTACTACACCGTAATTTTGGCAAATGTTCCAGCACATGTTTGAATTTGATTTATTAAAAATTATTTCGTGGGTACTTGCTGAGGTAAGTTAAATGAAGTCAATTCGCTAAAAATTCTACATTGCTGAAACCCTGAAATTCCAGAAAGTTATTCCAAAGAAGCTTTTTTTCAATAATTTTAAGCTTCAACCACTTCCCTAAAATTTTCTAAATTACCACATTTCAAAAATATATAAATTCACAGTTAAATAACATCTTAGAAAGCCAAGCTAAATCCTGACATTGCTTTTCCATCTTGCAATAATCACTAAACATTTTTCTCCTCAGTGAGCTACAAAGATAAAATTGCAACAATTATATTTTTTTAATCAAGATCAATATGGACTCTATTCCTAATCCCACCTTTGAAGTGTTTTTATTACAAGACCAAAAAATAAATTTTAAAAAAAATCTGGTTTTGTTCTGAAGTGTCATTTAAATGCATTTAAAATAACAATACATGAAAGTCAGAAGTAGTATTTCTGAGCAAAATGTTATGATTTAAATGAATAACAAAGAATAAAATGGTACTTGAAAGGAAAGAATAAAACAGTACTTGAAAAATCAGTTTCTTCTTTTGCACCTTGCAAGAGTTAAGCTGTAAAAATACCTGTAGATATAATAAAACAGCTAAAAGTGTATTTAAAGTTATTTTCCACTCTGATCAGCAACTTTAAAAGTGAAAATAAATGACATTATCATGTGACAGGCCAGCATGAGACACGTAGCTTTAATATTGATTTGAAATAGCCATTTTCAAGGAACAGTTGAAATAACAGGGACTAAACATTCAATGTTTGAAGTAAGTACTGTTAGAAACGGCAAAAAAAAAGTGTCAATGGAAATTCAGTCACCACACAGACTCTTCATTTTCCAACATCAATATACTGAAGAGAAGGTCTCAACTTCAATATTCACATTCAAAAATTATGTTAACAGCACAGAAACCTATGCATTTTAAATCTCTGTATTTGTTAAATTTGTTTTACTTTCTCTGCAGCACATTGCCCAGGCAGGAAAATAAAATTGGTAATCTCTCAGTACTTTAATTTATGATGCCACAATTCAAATCACAGCAAGTAAGATTTCACATAGTCAGCACTGAAGCAAGATCTGTAGACAGTAAATGAAACATATATTTAAAGAGAAAAGGAAAAAAGAGATGCCATGCACAAGGTAAACTTTAAAATTAAATAAAAAATACATGTCCTTATAAATCAGACTAAAAGTATTAATACCTGTAGCTTTGACTTTGAAACGCACAACCCGATGATTTTTAAACTGTAGCATCTCAGAAGAAATTGGAGTTAACAATAACAGAGCAACTTTTACAAGGAGCCATTACTCTGCAGAGAATAAAACTACAGAAAACCCTTTATTCTTCACAGTAGCTTCTTATACTCCAGTGTCACACCTGCATATTCTGTCTTTTCCTCTAATAATTTTCTGTCCTCTGATGATTCCACACCAGTAAGATAAAACTATTCCCAATCCATGCCACCATAGACATGTAGGATATTCAGCTGGGAAACAAGCTGGTTCCAAACCACCTCCCTACCAAATATAAGTATATTCCCTTTTAAACCATAGCTGGATGAAAACAGCTCTATGAATAGATATTGCAACTCCAGCTTTCCATTTCTACATAAACACGCAGATCACGAAGGGTCAGGTTCTCAGTTTAGTACCTATGACTTTTGCCCCTGGTGGCATCTTGGTCCAGCTCAGCAGGATCAAGGCACGGAGCAACTACGAAGACCCTCAGGGGCCTGATACCCATTTTGTGGACGCAAGGCAAAGCCCTGGGACACAAGACCCATCCAGCTGCCTGCAGTCAAGGCTACAACTTGCAGATGCCCTGGGGTCACTCTGGAAAAATGGGTCTTATTAACAATATAGTCCATATCACATTTAACCTTTATCTGGAATATAGGGGCAGAATTCAAGTGTCTGTCTTCCTAAAGCTGTTTGTAGGTAAGAGGCAGATGGGAGACAGACGCACGCTTCTCCAGAACAGGCATTTTTGAGCATATGTTGAAGAAGTAAAGCTAAGTATGTTGTAAACTATCATACCAAATACAATTATAGAATAATTTAGGTTGAAAGGGACTTCTGATCATCATTCAGTTTAAATTCCCACAAGGGGTAGTAAACTATATAAGTTATATCAAAGACTAGGTAGTCTCCAAATGCTTACAGGACTTAACTCCTCTCTGAGTGGATTTCAGTGTTCTAATCCCAACTCAGGCTGATTAAATGTTGCCTAATACTGAAGTTAATTTTTCATTAATGCAATCCGTAAGTTCATACATATTGAAATTTCCATTTTTCTGCCTCAAGCATGAACGCCATTGATGGAAACCTACTTCCTTGCACCGTCTGGTGCCTGTCAACTATAAAGCCGGCTGCAATCTGAAATGTTCTGCCTTCATTTCCACTAAAGCATGGCAACAATTTGTATATTCCAAAACCCATCTGGCTTTATCCCTACTATGCAATCCTTTTTCCACCTAAAATCCTTGAACTTCTCTTCTGGCTTGTTTTCTTAAAGTTTTTCAAGCGCTGATGAAACCGTTGTACATTGCTGAAAAAGTATTTCACCCTTTCAGCAAAAGGTTTTCAATTATTTGCCCTCACCTTCAGACACAAAATGTCTTTACTTAACTCTCACAGTCTAACTATGCTCCTGCAAAAAATTGTAACTCGTTTCCTCCTGCTCAGCATCTTCTGTCTGTCCTGTTCTTTCTCCGGTATTAGGTTTTTTATTGCTTGTTTCCCCCTGGCCACCCGGGACCCACCATTTCCATAAAGGCTCCTACACAACACCCTTAGGTTCAACAAACTGTGAACACTATTTTTATTTTGGAAGAAGAGTATGGATGATCCAGTAAGACTAAGAAATCTCAGTCTCCTACCCATGAAGTGTTACACTTTCCATGAGTGGAAGACTTACTCAGCTACTTGCTCTCTGACAGGTGTCTGGATTTTTTGCCTATTAGGTCCGCTTGGCCAGTAAGATTTCCAAAACAAGGCGTATCTTACTTTTTCTGAGAATGCCATGGACTATAAAGGTACAATACAAAAATTATCTTGAATTATTAGGTCTTTGCAGCTAGTTGCAATAGGGAATGTAAGTGCGAAGAGCCCAGCTTTAATGGGCGTCACTATGCTGACCAACAGTGAACGGGAAGAGGACAGTTAAAATCACCTAACAGCACCCCTGAAAGATATTGTTGCTTACAAAGAACAACACAAACTCAACCATTTCATCGTGCTGAAAATTCAAATATCAGGTTGATCACCTGATTTGGACAATTTTCACTGGTTAACTATTTTAAAAGGCTACACCAATAATAAGTAATATGCAATACAAAAAGCTGTAAGACATGATGCCTCAAATTGATGATGAGGTATTTTCACTTTGCTTACTTTTCAAATTTGACTCTGCGGCTCAAAACTAATAGAAAAGGATGATCCTCACCTAAGAGGTTTATGTATGAAAAACCATCTCAACGTGTTCAACTGAACACCCCATATCACTACAGAATCATAGAATGGTTTGGGTTAAAAGAGACCTTAAAGATCATCTTTTTCCAAACCTCCTGCCATGGGCAGGGACACATCCCACTAGAGCAGTTTGCTCAAAGCCCCATCCAACCTGGTCTACTCTCACAGTAAAGAATTTCTTCCTAGTATCTAAATCTACCCTCTTTCATTCTAAAATCATTACCCCTCATCCTACCACTACACTCCCTGACAAAGAGTCTCTCTCCAGATTTCTTGTAAGCCCAAGATCTTCAGGTACTGGAAGGCTGCGATAATGTCTCCCCGGAGCCTTCCCTTCTCCAGGTTGAGCAACCCCAACTCTCTCAACCTGTCCTCATAGAGGAGGTTCTCCAGCCCCTTGACCACCTCCATGGCCCTCTTGGCCCATAAAGAACATCCTTCCACAAATTTGAAAGCATTCATAAAAGCCAGCATATCTGTCCTCCTTTAAAAAGTGGCTAAGTCAGACACTAAACAAGGTGCCCCAGACCATCTACATCCATTCTAGTAGAGAACAGAGCACGCAGACAAGTCCGTGTCTTTTCAGCTTATTTTCCAGACCAGAGATATACAGGTAGGGAAAAAAAAAAAAGGATTTAAAATACCAGACTGATCTGCTGTTATACTAAATAACAGTGTAATATTTTTATGAACCCTACTAATCCCTTGAAAAGGATGGCTGATGAAAAGACGCTGCAGAAAGACGAATTAAAAACATACTGCCATATATACTTAACATAAGTTAAATTTTGCTGTACCGTAATAAATTTAAGCAAGCCAAGAGCACACTGTCAAAGACTTTATAAACCTGAAAATTAAACCTTTATAAACTAGGAAAGCGTCAATATAATGAATGCAATTAACTGCAGGAAGAGATTTGAAACACTAAAGCTCTGTATAAATGAGCTGCACGGCCCATAGTGACAGTATCGAGCCATTCGATGACCACCCAAGTACAGAGACGTTTAGAAGGAAGTAACATATTTCCTACAACAATCTCAAAACCTTCTGACCACACACAGGCTGTGTGGCAAAAAAAAAAAAGAAAAACAGTAAGGAAAACAGTCTAACAATTTAAATGAACAGCAGTTTATAAATGTGTTTGATTAAAAAAAAAAATCCTAATTGATAACATCCAAGAGCCTGAAATACGAGTAGAAAAAGCCAGCCATGAAAAAGTGACCGTAACATGAGGGGACATGAACTGTTTCTCACTTGTTAATGAAATCTTCACTAAAAGGATTGAAATGTTATCATGAAATTTAATTACAAGTGAAATTAAAATTGTTATATGCATTCTAACTATATGTCAGGCCGAGCAGCTTCAAAATACATTGAAATAACTCTGTATAGAGAGAACTATATGTAGAAGATACAAGTTTGAAACTCTGTTATGCAAGACGCCAAAAATAGCATCTCTAGGTATAATTATTAAATTTTTTTGCATTACAGTGAGAACCCGAGGACTTAAAGGTATCCTAGAATCACAGAATGGTTTGGGTGGGAAGGGACTTTTAAAGGCCATCTAGTCCACACCCCTCTGCAATAAAAGGAAGGGACATTTTTTACTAGATCCTCAAATCCCCATCCAGCCTGGCCTTGAACACATCCAGGGACAGGGCATCCCCAACTTCTCTGGCCAATCTGTTCCTGTGTGCCACTGCCCTCATCATAAAGGTCTTCCTTATGTCCAGTCTAAGTCTCTCCTCTTTTAGTTTAAAACCATTGCCTCTTGTCATATTGCAACATGCCCTACTAAAAAGACTGTCCTCATCTTTCTTATAGATCCCCTTGAAGTACTGAAAGGCCACAAGAAGGTCTCCCTGGAGCCTCCTCTTCTCCCAGATGAACAACCCCAACTCTCCCAGCCTGGCCTCCCAGCAGAGGGGTTCCAGCCCTCCCATCATTGCTGGGGCCTCCTCTGGTCCCACTCCACCAGGTCCATGTCTCTGCTGTGCTGAAGACTCCAGAGCTGGACGCAGCACTGCAGGGGGGTCTCACCAGAGTGGAGCAAGAGGGGCAGAACTACCTGTCTCAACTTGCTGGCCATGCTGCTTTGGATGCAGTCAAGGATACAGTTGACCACCTGGGTTGAGGGGCTACAGCTGTAAGTGCAAGCAATCAGAGAGGCAAACCATAGCCCTAAAGGCCCACAACACACATTAAAGATAAATCATAATAGGAAACAGTCATACAGGTGAGGGCAGATGGGTAGATGGAAGTAGTTAGAAAATTGGCAGATGGGTTAATATCAAGGAGTAATCACATCTCGTTAGCTGCCTAATTGCTATCAGCAGCAGCCCCTAGGCTTACAACTAAGGCAATAAAATCTAAATTCTCTAAGAACTATGCTTATAAATATCCACGCTCCTTACCTTTGTAGCACTTCAAATGACATCCTTTCTTTCCTGCTGCAAATCTTGGCACATTTCTCTGTTTCACAAATTGCTTCTGTTCCTCCATCTATTTCCTTCATTTTGCACAGAGGTTCTTGGAGAACCACAATTACACTGACTGTTCTACTTACACTTTACCTTCCTCATCTGCATGAGATGCCAAGTTCTAAATGATCAATAATGTGTATCAATCATTACCTCTCCAGTGTTCCTAAAAATCTACTTAGCACCTTACATACAAACTTCTATATGACAGTGGGAAACAAGGAAAATTGAAGGGTACCATGAAGATACCATAGGTAATTTTATCTTACACATAGTATGAATAAATAAGTGTTTTTTATAAGACATAATTTTAACATACAGTATACATCCCTATTAGAATATATAATCATATTCTTCTGTTCTTTTTAATGCAGAAATTAAATACTCAAATTTTGTTAAAGATCTACATGGTGCTATGGAACAAAATACATCCGTATTACGTATAGGATACTGTTGGTTTACAAAGCACGGTACTACACGTATCAAAAACGATACGCCAACATGAAGTTTACTAATACTTTAATTATACATTTCCACACGTGACATGGGTTTATTTTAGAGTCGTAATTTGAAGTTAGAACTATATTCATTTTCCTCTTCAGCTATATCCATTTCCCATAACAGCATTACAGTCAGGATAGGTAAACAGAGCGTTTTCTACATATTTTAAGCACTTAAAAATGTAATTCTGGTGTATAGGTGTTTTCCTAATACATGGAAATTACCTTGTATTACCTGCTTTACAGATTAAAATACACCAGTAATACAGTTCTGCTACTGTAGATCACATATCATTTTCTTGACTGAACAAGTCCCTCAGAAAGTATCTAAAAAGATACCCCTTTGTCTCTGCTTGTGTTAAGAACTAAGCTACAATAAAACAACCGTCTCTGTTCCTTATTAGAAGAATGCCCTCAATCAAAAGACTAGAAATGCAGGTGTTACAAAAGATCTCCCAATCTTGAAACAATAGTAAGAGTATTTAGCTTTCAGCCCAAAGTGCATGAATGCATTGAAAATGAACAGTATTTAATGTGTTTTACAGAAATGAACTTTCCATAATTAATCTAATACTTGTAATTTCCTCAAGTTTCCCAATGCTGACCCATTTCATTGGCTACTTTAAAAAGCAACAGATCAAGACTAGTAAGTTACAAGTTACACTCAAAGCAGGTATTTATACTCATCTACTTGCTGAAAAACGAAAATTATTATTTCAGATCATTGAAATGAAGTGCTTGCTTAATTAACTATTTAATCAAAACAATCTCCAGTTGGCCACAGAACTTTTAACTCCTATATGACACGCTCTGCTCCAAACCCTTTCTGTCATAGAGAGCTACACATTCAAAACCAAGTATTAACACATAATCCATCAGCAAGATAAGTTTCATGTCTTACAGGGGAGGCCTTTTAGGAAAGAAAAATCTCTTATGTTGGGATATCTTCTCTGTCTTAAAATTCACCACATCATAGCTTGATCAAAGAGGTATTTCCATCAGCAATTGAGCAACCTACTCAACCGCTCAGCATCATAAGGGGAAAAACTAACAACCTGTGGTGTACTATTATCCACTTAACATAAATTCCGGCCTTGAAGCATGCAACAGCATCATAAAAATAAAAGTAGCACTCTTTATTATCTCAAACTAACAAAATGAACAGAAAGCTTGAAAGTGCTTACAGGGTGGTTTCCAAATATCCTGATGGAGACTATTTACAGGTTAGTTAAGTCTTTATTGAATGCCAAAATTTACAGAATAGGAAAATGTAAATAACTAAAATTTAGCAATAGTTTTCCAGATAATGATCCAAGAATGGAAACGTTGAATAAGCCTTTAAATACCAACATGCTGATATGTATAAAATATAATGGTCTCTAACAGCCAGTACAAAAAGAATGGAAAAACGTAATCAAGCTATGCTAAATAAAGCCTCCTGAGTTAGCAAAACAGATTTTTCGTAGCCTTCAAAGGGAAGCATTGCCAGAAAGGAGCTTTTATTCAGATTCTTTGAAATAAACTATGTCGGGTTAGAAACCAAATTCAGCCAAGCTTAACAAAGTTTTGCCATACACTTGTAGCAACTCTACAGAATAAGTGCATAATATAAACATTTCTAGAGAGTGTCTGATAAGAAGCGATGCTCAGAAACTTTTCTTTTTATTCATTAAGAACTCATTAATTAAGAACATTAAGCATTTATGACAAAACAACAACACATCCCCTGAAGATATTATCATGTATTCAAGGACTGAGGGCACCTAGTTTGTATAAAAGTCAGTCCTGAATTTTCACTTGGTTTTTTTCACATGATTCTAGTTAGTGATATAGTAAAGATTGAGCAACCAGTATTTCTCTCCTGGTTTTCCCCCATCAGAAAGAATTAGGGTTATGGATTGCAGTTAGCAGAGAATTTGGCACAGACTTTGCCAAACCAGTCTGTCTTTGCAAAGCAAGGAGTCTGCTGCTTTAGGACAATTTGCTGTAGCCACGCTTGGTGACTACCTAGAATCCATTGGAAGGAAAAAGAAAAACAACTAAGCATTATCAGAACTGGAACAGGAACTTGGAAAACCTGTACCTCCAACATTTGGGACAGAGAGTAAAATGGTCAGTAGCAGTTCCATCTGCACAAGTCAACTTACCAAAATTACAAGTAGTTTTCTGAAGTTGGAATGTGGGACATGACACATGCACCCATAGTCAGATACCATCAGGGCAGCATTGTTTCTTTAAATAAATAAGTAAATAAATAAAATACTACTCCCATCGTTAGACTTGGTATGCATTTCTTGCAAAAGTTCCGTTTGGAAAACTAGAACAAATCCTTAATGTTTGCATGCTAGGAGATAATAAAAGCAAATGCATTTCACTGTTTGGCACGAAATTTTTACTTAAGGTGCCAGATTTGGCAGTACTACATAAAACAAGATTCCAGTATCTGACTGTTGGAAGATAATTCACAAAATCCTTTGAGAGAGGAAAAGCACATAACAAGGTTATCAGTGGTGCAACTGATACCATAAAGGCCTGATGTCTGGGTTAGTCAGGTAGTGAGATGTTATTAATGAAGGCCAAGGAACTCCTGCAGCTTTCCAGGGCAGCGTCCTCCCAAACACGAGCAGCAGTCAGCGCCGGCTCATTCTTCACCGCACAAGGGGATGGGTTAAGGTTACAAAGGTAACCTTTATTGTAGGATATCCTAATTCTGAATGCTTCATTTTGCAACAGCGATGTTCTTTTAACACAGCTCCTAAAAGGCAATTCGCCATACTTTTTTTCCAAAATAAAAATAATAAACACATAGGTTAATCTCAAGGGAAACATTTACCGCATGCATGGATCACGAGCGACTCTGGAATCTTTACAGCCAAGAAATTCCCACCTATCAATTGACTTAAGGCAGTAGCAGGCAAAAATGAAAGGTCACTTATTAGCTCTGAAGATGCTTGAAGGATCTACTACTAAAATAAAGCTTGGCTGAGACTCAGAAATAATCTTATTTCCAAATTCATTTACAGACACCTCAGGAATGTCCTGTTCTGATCCACAGAACTGGCAGGTACCAGCCATGCTTAGTGCCTATCTCTTGCCTACAGGACCCATATTGATTTTTCACAGCCCAGTTTTTAACCCTTATCCATAACTCTATTTTATCCCCCGTCCCTTATCTTTCTTTCCCACTGCTCACTTTGTCATCGCATTATCTTATTTTAGATTCCTCTTCCTCTCCTTAGCTATCTTCCTAGCATTTACCCATAACACGTACCCCAGAGTTCAGTCTCTCCAAAAGCACACATCGCACCGTGTCCCTTGCTGAGACCCATCCGCCTTTGACTCCAGTTGCTCCTCTTCAGCATCACAACCTCTCCCAGCTCTCGCTTAGATGGCTCAGCACCACAGCACTGAGAAGGACCATGCACAGAGCCCACGCAGAGATTAACTATGATGATCCATCCATCCATCCATCTACCTACCTACCTATCTATCATGATATACTTTAATCTTCATGGCTGCTGTCCAAGAATGAAGACTAAAACCCTCAAAATATTTTATATTATAATGATACAAAGCTTAGAAACCCCCATTGCTCAGAACACTACAAAGGTCTGAAGCCCAAGCAATCGGCACTATGTTGCTCTTCTGCTCTGCTGTTCATGTACCTGTTTCCTACTAAAAGACAATCCATTTCAAATTCTGCTTTCATGCAGGCTTTTCTGGTATTCATATAAACTAAATACTCTGTTGAAAAAGCACACCCTATTATTTCACTGAAAAACTAGCATCATCCAGAGGGAAGGTGATAAATGAAGGAAATTATTTTCCAGAATCTTTAAAATAATGATTAGAGATTGCATGACCAGATGAAATTCAAAAGATTCCCTATCTAACGTCCCTAAAAATAAAAGTTGGACAAAATTGGCTTACTTCACATATTACGAGCCAAAACTTCTGCTGAGAAAAAAAAAATTAAAAATCAAACTTTATCCAAAAGCTTCTGGTCATTGCATATAATAAACCTTTAGTCCAGTCAATTAGAAAACTGCTTTATTTCACTGTCTTCTAAATTAAAATAAATGGAATTCTGCATGATATAAGTGATTAACACTAACTTATTTCAAATTCAGCCAACTTCCATAAAGCCAGCTGGTGATAAGACAGCATCTCGAGTTACATTTGGGGGAGTCAATGGGCACTAAACAACTTTACAAGGCATTGGTCAAAGGTTTTACTTTGTGGTTACAGCTGTACTTTTTTGAATGCACATGGGGTTTAAGGAAAAGGTTACAAAAGGTAAATTTTCTTATGCTAATTGCATTTTGAAAATAAACATTGCGCTTTAAAGCATTAAGATATTTTTAGGGGATTAAAAGTAAGAAGGCAAGTAGAATATATTTTAAGTGTAAAGTATTAAGTTTTTATTCTTGGCTTACTGGCAGTGTCCTCCAATTTTAAAAATAAGTCTTAAGTGCTTATGTTACTTGTATAATTAAAAACATCAACAAGACGACCTGCAGACCAAGTGTAGCGTCATCTGTACTTTCCTCACATGGTCTGAAAAGACTAAGTAGCTCTCAGAGCACTCCCATCCATAGTTCTCAGGGTATGTTAACATAGATTTAGCATACTAGATGTCAGGTTTATGACCACCTCCTTTTATAAAATGAGAAAGAAAAGTCATGTCTAGATTAACAAGTGTAGGAAGTTGTGCACTTACTCTGCTCAAAGCCAGCTGGACACGAGTCAGTCCTGGTTTAGAAAGCGCTCACCTGCATTACCATCACTATGAGTCAGTACTAGGATTTTATGCCTCATAGAAAAGTGACACAACTCGATCAGGACTGTACAGCTAATCAGCCACTGACACAGAACAAAAAAAATAAAACAAAAAAAAAATCATCAATTCTTTGGGTCCCACTCCGAAGTTCTAGTTGCTTCATCATACACCAAATAGACCAACTCTTGTTACTAGAGGATCTTAAGTCATTGACCTTTCCAACCACTCCTCCTACCCAAAGATCAAGGAATTTTTATAACCATTAGAAGTCACGTTGTATAAGCAGGAAGAGGAGACTTAGAGAAGTAAAGGAACTGCTGCAAGCTACTACTAAAACTTTAGATAAGCTCAAACAGCAGCTGGATAAACTCATGGAAGAAACATTCTTCAAGAGCTACTAAAAACAAAGGCACCTCTAGCTCAGGAAGTCTGAACTAGGCATAGCTAGAGGTTAGGAAAGCATCCTGTGGAAGTATCCCTAGATGTCTGCCCTTTTCTCATATTCTTTCTTTAAAATCCACTGTTGACCAGCACTGGAAATTATACAGCATCTTACATGAACCTTTGGTCTGATCCTGGTATAAAGTTTAACAGCCTCAGTTTAGATGCTTTGGGAATAAAGCTTTAAATTTCTAATCCCACTTTTTAAGGTAGGATGAAAACTTATTATGAAACTGTATTTTTTTTCTCACACAATAGTCTTAATATAAGCTAGTTGACAGGCTATCCCATTTTTGTGCAATTGATTGCTACCATTTTATGCTATTTAGAGGTATTTCTACACAGGATTAATTCAGTGTTTGATTAAGTGTAACTGAGTGATGTATATTTTCTAATTTGTGGAATACGTACTATCATTAATACAGGAAAAATCTGAAGTTCAGATTTGGATTTAATCTTCTTCCACTAAATATCTGGGTCTCCCAGTTTACACTCATCCACGTGCCCAAAAAACTACAGGCAAGGAAACTGCAGCCCTGGTTAAGATTCTCCTCCCGAATGTCCTACAACATTGTGGGTTTTAAATTATTGCATTATGAACAAACAATGCTTTTAAATCAGAGCCCAGAAACACAACCTTCTTCCACAAACTAAATCTTAATTTGATATTCATTACTTTAGCTATATTCTTTACTGAGTATTTGAATGAAGAGTCAAGGAAAAAACAAAACAAAACTGAGGTGCTTTGGAAGTAGACAAAACTAAGCAAACTTCATAAACCACCATCAAACCCCCTGTTGTACTGGAATTCTATTTGTTAAAATGCTTTCAAACTCTACTTGCAATGCACTACAGAATCCTCCGTCCATTAAATATAAAAAGTCCTCTAAATATCAGCATCAAGGTATATTAGAGCTTTACCAGACAAATTAATTTGATAGCAACACCACATCGGGCCAGTTCCAACCGCAGCTATCCGGACACAGTTGAGTTTTACTCAACTGCGGCATGAGTATCTTATAGACTTGAGTCAAAGGAATTGCTCAATTCTTAAGTGTGTTGTAGTGTCAAACACAAAAACCTTTGAGGATTACAGGTGCATCTGCTAGACTGAAATTCCAAATCTAGGATGCTTAGAGATATGATCTTGTATCTCATATACATGGGGAGAAAGAAAAGAAAACCTACACCTTGAAGTCTATAAAACATGTGTCAGCACATCACAAGAGTTTGTTAGGACATCCGCTCACTGAAGTCACGTCTATCTGATCACCAGGAAAGGACTGTGGTATGGTATCAATAATGGGAAAAAAGTACCAAACTGATCTCTTTCCTTCAGTGCACAATCTTCTCCATCAGCCTGGAGGTAAGGGAGAAGCGACAGCACGACCCTCTCCAAATGTCCAAGATCTTGACACCAACCTGGTGGGGATGAGAGAGTCAAAGGTGGGCTGAATGAACATCACATTGAGAGCGTGACAATTTGCAGGTCTGAAAAGTTAAGGAATTCAATTCAAGTGAATGAATCCCAATGCCAACAGCTCACAGTACTTGCAGTCCAGTTTTGGAAAAAAAGAGCTTAAACAGACTTCTTTGTATTAAATACAAGAATCCTTCCAGACATTACAAAAAACTGTTAAAAAAAGGTTAAATCGGCACCTCATTGTATGAATATGGGTTTTAAAAGCGAGAAACTGAAAAATAAAGTCTGATTTACATTTAATCTGTCTTAAATTATTTCTCCTCACTCTCCATAGTTGTGGAGCAGGTTATGCCAACTACAGCAGGCATCTGAGTTGATGTGACTGACCTCGTTTAGCCTTCCACTTGTGCTTACATGAACCTGCAAAACAGCAGTCTCTCCTCTCACATGGCATCAACATGTCTACAATCTTAAAAACTACTTTTAAAATAAGAAAAAAAAAAAATTGAGCCATGAGAAAGTGGCTGTTATTTCTCAGAGCACTGTTCTCTCCAAACGTTAAATTGAATTAACTCCTAGCAAAAATAACTAACGATTATATATAAAGCTGATGAGAAAACACCACCAAGGGCAAAGAAAAACATTTTAAGCTTCAACACATACTTGTGATCTGCCACTCTAGAATACTTTCTTTCAAAGTACCATTTTTGGAGACAAATCATAAACCAAAGCTTTAGAGCTCACATGTCAGTTAAATATTCATGTGTAACTGAGATTTTCACATTATTTTTAAAACGCTGAATAGTATAGCACGCAAAAATCAAGATTAAAAAGATGGTTACTTGCTACTACATTTATTTTCACAAGAACATCACTTTCAGTTTATTAACTGCTGTCTTGCCTTCCTGCTTATCTGTAAATCACTATTTTCCATCTCAGTTTTCCCTCCTCAAATCCTCTTCAGAAACAGAGGGAATTCCCTTTCCAAGGAAAAAAATCTGTAACAATAAGCGGAATAAACATGAAATGTTTTACAGGAATTCATAATTTCTGTTGCTCTTGGTAGGACTACAGCTAGAGGATTCCTTAGAAAAGGCAAATGCTTGAAAAAGAATAAAGGACTGTTTTCCATGGGACTGAAACAGTTCCAGAAGTAAACTGGCTAAGGCTGTACATTCGCTAACTTAGAATCATAGAATAAAGTGGGTTGGAAGTGATCTTCCAAGGTCATATAGTCCAATCTCCCTGCATTCAGCAGGGATAACTCCAACTAGATCAGGCTGCTTAGAGCCCCATCAAGTCTGACCTTGAACATCTCCAGGGATGGAAGATCTAGTTTAAAACCATTGCCCCTCATCCTATCTCTACAAGCCCTTGTAAAAAGTCCCTCCTCAGCTTTCTTGTAGGCCCCCCTCAGATACTGGAAGGCTGCTATAAGGTCTCCTGGAAGCCTTCTCATCTCCGGGCTGAACAACCCAACTCTCTCAGCCTGTCTTCGTAGGAGAGGTGTTCCAGCCCTCTGATCATCTTTGTAGCCCTCCTTTGGACCTGCTCCACCTGGGCCGTTCTCAGTCGTAACCACATTTCCTACCCTTAAGTTATCATATAATGATTTTCAGATCTGATTTTACATATAATGCCATATTTTCTGACAGTCTTTTGGATTCAATTATCCTCCCTATGACCCTGAATCTCTAAGGAAGTGTGCATGGATAATCCTACCCATCAGAAACTTTTCTCAGGTATTTCTGTATTGCTAGCTTCCACACTAAATGCAACAGTGAAGTGGAAAAACACCCAATATCCTTTAAATATCTTACAGCAACATAATCAGGATGCTGGGCACTGCTCAAGTACACTTGTATACGTATCCTCATGATCAAGGTACCTACAGCAACAGGACCCCCTGGTGTTTGCCATTTATCCTGAAGAAACTAAATACAGGCAAGAAAGCTGACAATTAAATAAGCAGTGGAACCAAAATGAAAGGAAAGATAAGCATATACATGTTACTTGGTTTTGCTCCAAAGGTTTCTCTCAATTTATGTGGTCTAAGTGACAGTTTACTAGCAGCCCAAGATTTTGAGCTTGTGTTTATACACAGCCATTTCTTTTCCTTCTCCCTCTGAAGGCCATCTCTTTTTCTCTGACCCAAATATTTAACAATCCTTACTTCTAGCAGAAAGGTATTTCAGTCTTGTTTTTATCACTTGTGCTCCCACCCTGGGAACCCTGTTTCTCTCTTGGCCACAATCAGCTGTGATTATCACCTGCTTAGGCAGTAAGCACAGCACTGTGATTCAAAAGTATGACTTATATGGAAATCAACATTGTCCTCCAAAAGATCATTTACCCCATCATAGTAATTACCTGGTTTTAAATGTCACTGAAGAAGCACATAAACATAAAAACTGAACAATTAAAACCGATACATTAGCATAGAATGGTTTGCATTGGAAAGGACCTCAAAGAGCATCTAGTTCCAACCTCCCTGCCACAGGTAGAGACACCTCCCACTAGACCAGGTTGCTCAAGGCCCCATCCAACCTGGTCTTGAACACCTCCAGGGATGGAGCATCCACAACCCCCCTGGACAACCTGTGCCAGTTTTCTCACCACCCTCAGAGTGAAGAATTTCCTTCTAATTTCCAATCTAAATCTCCCCTCTTCCAGTTTGAATCCATTACCCCTTGTCCTATCACCAGAGGCCTTTGTGAAAAGTCCCTCCCCAGCCTTCTTGTAGGCCCCCTTCAGATACTAGAAGGCCACAAGAAGGTCACCCTGAGCCTTCTCTTCTCCATATCTTAAAGATCTTTCCCAATCTAGGCAATTCTGTGATTCTGTGACTCCAAGACGTTTCCTTCTGCCTCTGCAAGGACCAACAGCTGGAGAAGGAGATTGTGGTTGCTCATGGGTGTGGGCTCGTCCTCCTGAAGCACAAGGGGAGAGTCCTCCCTCATTGACTTTGTCAGTGCTGATGTTTTCAGAGTGGTCATGGTCAAAGACGGTAGATTGAGACTGGAGATTAGAAGTAAATTGTTCACTCTGAGGGTGGTGAGACCCTGGTCCAGGTTGCCCAGGGGGGCTGTGGATGCTCCATCCTTGGAGGTGTTTAAGACCAGGTTGGATGGGGCTTGGAGCAGTCTGGTCTAGTGGGAGGTGTCCCCGCCAATGGCAGAGGGGTTGAATGAGATGATCTTTAAGGTTCCTTCCAACCCAACCCATTCTATGATTCTATGGGCTTTTTTGATATCCCCAGAGTCTTGTGCATGCTTCATGTCACCTTGGCTGAGGATGGTGGCCCGGTGTCAGCTGGTCCTGTCCTTCAGAACCCTCCAGGGGCTGTGTGTCCCCAGTGGTGACATCTCCCTGGAAGTGTTCAAGGTCACATTGGATGGGGCTTTGAGCAACCTGGGCTGCACTCACAGTCCAGCAGCCAGTGTCGTCCTGGGCTGCATCGGCAACAGGGCAGGGAGGGGATCCTGCCCCTCTGCTCTGCTCTGGGGAGACCCCCCTGCAGTGCTGGGGCAGCTCTGGAGTCCTCAGCACAGCAGAGACATGGACCTGCTGGAGCGGGGCCAGAGGAGGCCCCAGCAATGATGGGAGGGTGGAAGTTCTGCTGGGAGGCCAGGCTGGGAGAGTTGGACTTGTGCAGCCTGCAGAAGAGAAGGCTCCAGGGAGACTTTCTGGTGGCCTTTCTGATGGCCCCTTTAAAACCTGAAAGATGGTGATGATCTTTTTAGAAGGCCCTGTTGGGACAGGACAAGGGGTGATGTTTTTAACCTAAAAGAAATTTCGAATTTATTTTTTTTTTTTTTATACTGAGGGTGGTGAGAGCCTGGCGCAGGCTGTCCAGAGAGGTGGTGGCTGCCCTATCCCTGAAACCATTGCAGGTGAGGTTGGCCGGGGCTCTGAGCAACCTTTGAAAATTTTCACCTGCTCCCATTCAATCTTCCTTAGGTGATCAACAAACAAACCCAGATAATTAAAGGCTGTTAATGGCAGACCAATTAAAATGTATTTGGATGTTGATTTTTTTTTTCTTTTTTAAACTTCGTGGTGAAAATAACTTTTTTTGGGGGAATTTCATTTTATCTTCAACTGGGGAATAAAATGATCTGTTGCTAATGCCGGGAAAAACAAAATCTTACAGCAGTTTCAAGATAGAAAATATTTCTGGGATCAGAAAATTTATAAAATTAGCTCTGGTTCAGCCTTGACCATGCAATGTTTTATCAACAAAAATAAATGTTAGCAGCCTCTCAACTACCTCTGTTTACATTTAGCAGCCAGTAGTTTTGTTTCTCCTACTAAGGGTTGCTGCTGGGGGTGAGATACCGTGTGGCAAGAAGCTGCACGTTGTGGCTCACAGGAGTTTGTATTACTATGGGGCTCCTTTTTATGAGATTACCAAAATATAATTCTCATTTACAACATATCCTGCCCGTTTCCATAAAGGAGCCCATGCCTGGGCAAAGGTAACGTGCAAAAATAGCACAAAGTCGTCATGAGGCACCATCAGCCAGACAGGCTGGGACGAAAATGGCTTCTTTTGCAGTCAGTTAATTTGAACACAAAAATATCTATTTTGGATTGAAATCTAATCAAGTGTTTGAGACAGTTCTGTTTGGAAAGGGCAGATGATTTTCACTTTGAATTGCTTCATTTCAAAATCTCTGCCAAATTATCTTGCTGGCAAGACGGAGCCACCTGGCATTTCTGAATGGCTGCTGGGGGTGGCTGCGTGCCAAAAATTTGCCAGACTGCGGCGATTAATTTTAAAGAACTTGGCCTGGGCTGTTGCTTCTCTGTGCAATGCCCTCGGGCTCCTCAAGCCAGGCAGATTCCTGCACGTGTATCCAGAGGGACACAGAGCTTTTGAAGTTAGGGAGGATGATGCTCTTGCGTCAGCACTTTCGGTCACCAGAAGGTAACGTGGCAAATGGCGCAGATGTTCCCAGGAATCTCCTGGCTTTTTGTCTTCAGTCTTCCACTTCAGAAGTATTTGTCTGTTGAGAGGCAGAGGTTGTGCATAACTGCCTTTCAGTTGTGTGGAGCAATTACACTCCTGCTTGTGCTGATGATAATGCCCCTGGAAGGACATGCTCAGCCTACGAGTTATATGTACTATTTACTGCAACATCTTTTATTGTTCCTTCACTTTGCAGCCCAGGTCTGTTTGTGGCCTACAAAAGGCGTTTTGTGTTTTGGCTTTGAAAGTAGAAAGAGGTTTCTCATTTAAAAAAAAAAAAAAATCATATTTAGATCAGTTGCTTTTCTTAAAGGGCACCTGTTCTCTAGGTGCAAACGCTACAGAGATGCCTTCTCTAGCTTTAAACACAGCAGAAGCAGAGTTTGTTCTGACTCTACTGTGTAGATGTAGTTTTTAAGTGTAAAGCAGAGACTCCAACGGGCTGGGGGTATAGAGACTGAAGGAGCTTTTAGCTTCAGAAGTGATGGCTTCAAACTGGGGTCAAAACACACTGCCAAGGTGGGTGGAATGGGGAAGCTTGTGATTACATGTGCTGAAGGCTCCGGTCTCTGGATATAAGTTTATAAATGCTGCAGAAAAGACTTCTTGTCTTTGCTATGCATTTTAATGTGAAATGACCCTTATTCCTGCTGTGTTCTCTGTTTAGGGGAAGGGAACAATAGCAGGGATAAACATGAATAGTAATTTATTCCAGAAATAGTCCAGTAGTACCAGTGGGAGTATTTTTGGCATAAATTACCGCTCAACCTAATTTAATGATGTCTTGACTTGGTCAACTAAAACTGAAGAGATAGTTTGGGCAGTGAAATGATATTCAGTGTGAGAGTGGCAGATCCTGATCATTAGTAAGAGTCTCTTTATTCTCTCTTTCTTTTCAACCAGCAAATCAACCTTAGATGCCATCCAGTCAATTATGGAGCTAACTTCAATTATTTAGGTGGCCTAAAGATATCAGAAAACTTTCGCTAGCACTTGGTGCTGTTAAGGATGTGTTCTACTGCTTGCTGTTCATACTCCAAAGCATCTGAATTTATGCACAAAACTTTTACTGGGAAAAGCACACTTCCAAGCCTGACATAGGAAGGCTGCAAGCTCGCAGGGTAATACAGAATGTGTAGCCCTCCTACAACCAAGGACCTCTTACTCCTCCTTGTTTATGTGGAACAATGAAAAGATAAGGCTGCAGCTTCTCTTGTAAGCCTGATTCATTTCTACACCTATAACACGTACACACATAGCTGTACAGTCTGAGAGAAGCTGACAACAAGGTGTTGCAAAGGCTACGGAGGTGACTGGTGCGATGGCTGTGTTATTTATTAACACTTGTTTCTTGTGAAGTAAGGGGTTGCTTTTTCAGGCTGCATTGCTTAGAGACAGAACCAGGTGATGCTCTTGGCCATATTTTTGCAGCCTCTTTTGTGTTGCTGTTGCTTACCTTTTGTTCTCTTCCGAGGTTCATGGGTTCCTCAAAGATTTCTCCACACCTAACCTTGTTTGCCTATCGTCAGTTCATTCATTAGTTACTGCCACGGAGTGATCCACGTCTCCTAAACTTTTCAAGGTGTGTTTCCCTATCCTCATCCCTCTAAACACTGCTGTGTAGGAGATGGACACCTCTAGCCATAGCTGGCACATCCCAGCAGAAGACCACATGGGGTGGAGATAAGAGAAATGAGAAGGCTGATATGCTGTAAGGCCAGGATGGGAGGCAGAGGCATCCTTGGATGTATATCCAGTGTGAATGCTTCTGACTAAGGGGCTTTTGTGCCACTGATTAGGAGCACCCTTTGTTGCAGGACATTTTTTCCTTAGCAAATAGGAGGGTTTGCTAAAGCTCCCACATGGTGAATAACAAGCCGACGCCAAATTAATGCTCTGGTTTATAACTAGAGAAGGAAATAGAATCTGCTTTTTAGCCTTTGAGTAGCAAGCCTGCTCTCGACAGCTTGACTGACACTCCTTTAAATTCACCTAGAAGATCTGGGGGCTTCAGCTCATTCCCTGCGCAGATCCTTTGCACTCCCAGGCAGGTTTCCCAGGACCTTGGTGTAAAAGAGCCTTGGGCCTGCTATTTGTGCATTACTGAAAGTTCTTTCAAAACTGCTGTGACAAGTAGAACAGCACCATTATAAAGCACGAATTTTGGGAAATGTGCCTTTGGAACTTTTTAGGAAGGAGGAGGAGAGACCATCTGTTTTGCTTGTCACAATCCTTGTTTGTTTAAGATGCGAATTGCCAGAAATGTGGAAAGATTGGGTACAACGACAAGTGATAGAGTAATTTTCACACTGGACTTATGGGAAGCATGTGTTGTCCATCTGTGTGATTTCTCATTTTATGCAAATGTGGTCTTATGTCGAGTTGTCCAAAGGTAGCTCTGAACGCTCAAACGGAGGGAAGCTATCGTGGCATATCGTCGGCAGGCCTTCCTTTGGCTCCGCAACGCGCCAATGCAGCACGCTGCTTGCTCGGAACAACAAATCACAGGATGCTTTTGTATTCGGAATCCAATAAAATAATGTTTCAGGGTCTGCAAAACCACTTCAGAGCCGTGCTTGGGTTTTCCTGGGAGTGGGAGAGGGTGCCACAATTTTCCTGACCCTCCTAAGCAGCTGTCACTGACCTGCTGGTTTGTGATGCTGGGGGAATACTGAAAAAAGCTTTGGGCTAAAAAATGCACAGCTGTGTGTGGTTAAAGCTTATACAAGGAATATCTGAGCTTTGGGGAGGAAGCCTTGATTTTGGGTTGGTTTTGGGGAGAAAAGTGTTTATTTGCCTTCTTAAAGCCCCACCACGCTCCACAGAGGGTGACGGAAGTTTGATCTTGAGCATGTTGCATTTTTCAAAGCTGGTGAAGATGAGCCTTCTCCTTATCTACCCTAAGCACTTTCAATGAATGGCTCCCAAAAGAGAAACATTTTTTTTCCTTTTTTATTTTTTCCGTTCATGATTTATCTCCAAACTGAAATGATTCTGTATTTTTTGATTCAGCATGGCAACTGCAAGTTTGAAGGGAAATAATTCCTAATTCCATTGTAATTGGACTGCAAGCATTCCCAATGTAAAACAGACTTTTTTCAGAATGTTCAGTCAAGGGATGCTTCAGTGCTTGATCATTAAAGAAAGACAAAACAGAGCCAAACGCAGTGAAATAAATTTTAAAATATTCAATTTACAGTATGGTGTAGCATTAAGGTAGAAAAAAACCACAACTGAATAAGAAGACAAACCTTTTTAATGAACAGTGAGATAGTGATGGCAATCCAGAAAATTTGAAATATAATTACAAGAGTGATTTTTGGCTCCTTGCAATCTGGCTGGCTTTTGTGGGGAGCTCTGTTGGGCTTGTGAGTGGAAACCTTGTTCCTGTTGGAAAGATGCTGATGTTGGAAAGTCTGTTTCTGGATGTTCTACTGTCTTTTACCAGGGAAGACTGGTCCAGCCTTAGCTCAGGAAATGGGAAGCTCTTTTTCTGTTTTTCTGTCCTAGAGTACTTGTTACATGCGTCTTTATATGTGGATAAGTACAGTAAAGGTTGTAAGATTCTGGGATGTGTAATTGGAGCTATAAAGTTATCTGAATATGGTACAACTGGTTGTTTAAAGATTTTGTTTGTTAGTTCTTAAAGGAATAATAAAGGATATTTTCTATGTAGCAAAAGCATGCCAGGCCCAGGAGAAACACTCCATAATTCAGAGGGTTTTTTTTTTTCTGTTATCAAAGTATGCAAAATATATTTAAAAATAACACTTAAATGGCATTTTATAGGAAATAGGAGAGAAATTTCATTTAAGCTAACCATGGCAGGCACTTTGCAATAAGCAATGACTTCTTAATGTCTTTGGATACTGAGAACCTGGCATCCGAAGGAGGAGGGAACTGCAGCTCTAGTTCCGTTTCCTCCCCTTCTGAGTTACGTAAGGATGTTTAGACTCCAGCGGATTCCCTGAAAACCACAGATTTTCTTTTGATGCTTTCATCATGCATCACCTTATTCATGCAAACTGAGCAAGGAATTCGGGGGGTTGGAATAAACAACTTGTAGCTGTCCACGTTTTCCACTTGTGTGTTGTAATCAAATGATCTTGAGCAAAATGTTGCTGTGATACTGCTTTGTCTTTGTCTTTGCTTGCCTTCAACGGGACTAATTATTCCCAAAGCTGCACCATGCCCCTGCCACTCTGTATAGATGTATCCTCAGCCAGTTAGCTGGAGGATCTCTGTGGTGTAAACTGATTCAAGAAAGCAGGAGAAGAAGAGGTACACCTTCTCTGTCCCACACCCAAAATATTGTGGAATCTGCAACAACTTCAGAAATTCTTGCATGTTGCTGGAGGTGGTTTCAGTTTTCACACAAGAAGTAATTTGATTTCAGCACTTAAAACCCAAAAAGCTCCAACATATTGCTAGCGTGCAAAAATTCCATGTGTGCTAAAAAACAACAGCATATGGTTGGGTGGGGTGTGACCAAAATGAACATAGTTATCACATTGTGAACTTTCTTTTTACAGACTCAATTAAATAAGGGGTGAGGGGGGAGGCATCTAGGACAAGAACCTGGAACCCTCCTAGAATCTGCCTTTTCAAATGCAGTGTGGCTAATGGGAAGGTTCATTTTGCATAAGCTGCGACCTAAAATAGGGGATTGGCATTTCATCAGAGCATGAAGGACACACAAAAGAAAGGTAGAAAGAAGCCAGGATATATCTGGAGTGAACCACTGGAGGAGAATGGTACAGACCACAAGCTGGAGGCAAGCTTCAGCCCTCCTTTTTTGCTGTTAGAAAGCAGGTAGATTGGGATTATTTGCGTTTTATTTATAATCTATCACCTGAATTGGGTAGAAGGAGGTTTTAAGTGGGTTCAATTGCTGGGACTGTACGTTTCAGAATGTTTAAATGTTATTGGTGGTTCTTCTCAGGATAGTTTAGCACTAATTGTGGGCACAAAGAACTGAAGTCATCTGTGATGGTGACCATATATGTGTGTGTGTGTATATATACACACACATATCCACAGTTATTTTTTTGACTCGGGTCTTTTATCTGTTGAGCCTTAACGGTGCTAAAGACCTTATCAAGTGCTCATACAGGAATATCTAAAGATTGAGCAGTTGCTTGATTTTGCCAGGTAGCAGTTCTTTGCAGGTTGTTTTACTGTCAGGTTCTTGGCTGTCTCCATGGCCAGCACTGTTGTCCTGTGGGCAGGCAGAGAAGTTGTCTTCTATTCGTATTCCCAGTCAAATGATGTCTTTCCTGCTGCAAAATGTGTCTTTATCTTCTGCATGCAAGTCTGTCAGATATTAAAAGTGAAAATAAGTCCTAGTTTGACTTTGTAAATAATTGGTGATGTTCATGAACTCTGTAATCTGCTCTGGTTTCTAATGATGAATGTTCTCACACTTTGTGTTGCTTTCCTCATCATCTCGAGTGAATGGTCACCCTTGAGCAACCTTAACGATTAGAGCCTGGCCCACTTTTTTATATGTTCTTGCAAAGCAGCTCTTCCAAACAACAAAACATTTCACATAAAAGGATATTCTTCCAAATTTAGAGCTAAGAACTGAAAACGCCTTTGGATGCCTTTGCAACTTTGGAAAAATATTTGAATATTAGAGTTCTACCCAGAAAGGTCGTTTCTCATGGTAATTATTTTGGCCAAGATAAAGCACCTTCTTCAGCATAAAAGTCAGGTTACTCCGTGGAACAATAGGGTCTGTCAACATGTGACAAGCCTTTCATATCTCGAGGGGAGAATCCAGTTGATGCAACAAAGCGTCAGTCAGGATGTAGAGCTGCAGGAAGTTAACTGATGTGTACTCCAGGGTTGTCCAGATCAGATGAAGAAAGTGCCAGAGATGAGCTATATATGAAAGACAGGACAGCTTGAAGGGCCCTGAATGGTGAGCTCAGTAGATGTGTCCCTCAAGAGATAGAGACATGCTTCATGTCCTTGTACAGTCACTTGAGCAACTTGACGCGAAAATACTAAATAAAACATACGGAAACCCCAAGAGGGCATTTCACCAAGCAGCCCGAATGGGAATTATCCAGCCTTTTAGCAGGTGTAAGGGCCCTGCCTGAAAGTGGCATCATAGATGTCTCCTGAGCTTTCCTAGTAAGCCAGTAATGGATCTGCAGCTTGCCAGATAGTCTGTCATAGGTTGTCAGCCACGGCTGGGAGGAGGGACGGCAGCCTCTTTTGTTCCCATGTCAGGCACGCAGAGAAGGGGCTCCTAAGTAGATAATTCAAGGGGAAACAGCTGCTGAGTTCTCAGTTCTCCACGAGTCTCTAATTTTGCCGCCTTCTCTTCATGTGTTTGCCTGCTGCTGGGTGAATACTGCCTGCTGACAGCCAGGCAAAGAGAGATGTGCTGCAAACTTCATTGGAGACCATGGTCAAGCGTGGCTGCTTTGATGCTTGTGGAAGGACAAGCCAAAAGGCTTTCTTGAATGTGTGGGGCCAGGGATGGAGGATTTTAAGCTCCTCTGAAAGGGCACACTAACTGGATTTTTTAAGTCAGACTAAGTATTACTAACTTTTCTGATTTTGTGATTGTGAAGGGATTGTTTTCTTCCCTCCCTGTTAAAAAGCCTCAGTGCCTGACATTGCTTGAATATTTAAGAATCAAACACTTCACTCAAAAGTAAATAAACATCTGAATTGTCATGAAAATATAAATCCTATAGGCATACAGAGCCAGACAGCTGATAAACAGCCTTCCTCATCCAATTAGAGTCACAGACTGGTTTGGGTAGGAAGAGACCTATAAAGCTCATCTGGTCCAACCCCCCTGCAGGGAACAGGGACATCTGCAGCCAGAGCAGGTTGCTCAGAGCCCCGGCCAACCTCACCTGCAATGGTGCCAGGGATGGGGCAGCCACCACCTCTCTGAGAAACCTGCGCCAGGCTCTCACCACCCTCAGCACCAACAATCCCTTCCTTCTCTCTAGTCTCAATCTCCCTCTTTTAGCTTCAAACCATCCGCCCTTGTCCTGTCCCAACAGGCCCTGCTCACAAGTCTGTCCCCACCTTTCTGCCAGGCCCCTTGAAGTCCTGCAAGGCCACAACATCCAATGATAAGTGTTGTGCCAAAGCCAGCACCGGTTCGGACCCTCTGGCAGTGCCTCACCGCTCACATCCTGCACGGGCCCCGGTTCACGCGCCCGTGTTTAGAGCCTGGGAACTTGTCCCCGTCCTCCCCCAGCCTGGACCGTGCTGCTGGTGATAACCAACTTCTGCCTGACGTTGAGTCCTCGCGCCATCCTCACATCCAGTTCTGGGGGGACAGGAGTCCCAGGGGTTACCAAACATCGTGCTGCTGGGTGGCAAGTGGGATGCTTCCAGTAGACACACTGGAAGGAGCCATCTCAGCACCCAGTTGGTCTGTGCTCCCATGTCCCCTATGGTCACCCCACCACAGCCGTCCTGGGCTGCCACCCCCTCTGCCCATCACACCGGAGCCTGTCCCAGCACCATCTCCAGCCCCAGCCCCAGCAGCTTTCCGTGTCTCTCCCGGCTCTTGCCCTGGACTGTTTTCCCTGGGCTGGAGGTCTCCAAATGCTCTTCGTGTGTCCGTTTGTGAAAGCTGATGGTGCGATGGGGGTGAGCATGGCCCCACCAACACTCCCAAGGGTTCCTCTTTGCATGAGCGACGGTGCCTGAGCACTCTCAGCCCCAGAAGCGGCTGTTTCAGCAAGCATCTGGTCTGATTTTAACTCGCTGGTGGAGAAGCTGGAGCCTGGCAGGAGGCTGTAGGGCCGGATCACCTCCAGCGACGGCTCCTCCAGCTCCAGTGCCGGGGCCTTGGCCAGGAACCTTCCCCCGAGGTGGGAAGGAGGCAAGAGCTGCCCGGCTTGCTGCCTCTTTCTGTTACTTACCCAACAGCAGCAAAGCCCAGGAGCACCTCAACCAGAACACCTTTATTGGGATTGCTCTCCAAACAAGACCAACCAGAACGGAAAGAACCGCCACCTTCCCGGGGCAGTCGCAGTTGGTGTTCAGTGCTGGAGGCTCCAGGGTTTGCTTGTCCACACGCCACCAGCCTCCTCCCATGACACCTGAACATCGGAGCCTGCAGAGTCCTGCTGCTGCCCGCGGCCGAGTCGCTCCTTGGCCAGAGCAGGTGGGTCCTTCTTCCAGGGAGCTCTCATCCCACCTCCCACGGTCCAGCTCCCATGCAGCGATTGCTGCTGGTTTTGCTGTCTGCACGCTGCAGGTGGTGGGACGTTGGGCTGCCTCCAGCAGCGAGGGGCCATGGGTGGGCTTCCCACCGGGACAGAGCTCCTGCAGCCCCGGAGGCACCGGGATGAGGTGGCTGGTTATGGAACAGCCTCCAGGGAATCATCGTAGAAAGTGTTGAGGCCTCGGTGGTGGGGCAGGGAGGGACTCGTGCCCATCGCCTCCTGACGGAAGTTTTGCCTCAGCCAGCCATAGACCAAGCTGTGCAGGAAGCCCTGGAGGGAGATGGTCAGGGCCTGGAGAGAGAGGAGAGAGGGCAGCGGGGAGAGGGTAGCGGCGGGGGCTGCCTTGACCTGCCCCTGGGCCACCTGCAAACCCCATCGCCTGCTCCACGCTGGAGAGGAGCCACGTGGGACCAGCCCCTCTGAGCTCAAGTGTGGTGAGGAGCAGCTGAGGGAGCTGGGGGGGTTGAGCCTGGAGCAAAGGAGGCTCAGGGGAGACCTTCTGGCT
>JAVSBS010016373.1:84037-102919 GCA_033124195.1 Coracias cyanogaster | reverse complement strand
GAATTTACACATTTCACTACAGATTTCCAGATAAACTCCCACGGAGGATTTGGAACGTTATTGCAATAGTGCTTCAAAACCAACATCTTTCTGAAACTTTCCTGAGTGTTTCAGTACCACACATGTTGCATTTACACTTAACACCATTTATGAAACCAGATCAAAAACATTTCTAGAGGAAACCAACTTCTATAAAACGGATTTTACAAGAATTTCATTCTTGCAAAATTACATGTGTAACGTACAAAAATCCTGCAAAAGAACAGATCAGCCTTAACAGCCTCATTTTTGTTATATTTTTAAAACCACTATATTGATACATGAATATTTTCTGTACATAGCCTGATGTTCTTCTATGCGCTATGAAGTAAATACAAAACTGCTGAAGAACATCACTTGTGTTAAGATAATTATTTTTCTTTTTCATATTAACCCCTCCACTGTCTATTCAGAAAGTCCTAACCATTGCAGAAATCTTTAGAGTATTGAGAGATAAATTACTATTAATGAGTTAAACATATCTTCAGTATTGCTGGAAGCTAAGCACGCAACAGTCCTTATAATATTAGGAATATTAGTAGGTATTTACGCTACTGAGTTTAATTTTTTAAAGCACTGAAGAGTTTTGAGATTTAACAGGTGCCAAAGGGACTAAGCTACCAAACTGTACCCAACTACCACTTTCCAGCACTAAAACAGCTCACAAAAAACCTTCCTTCCTTATCACTTCAGTCAATACAGAAATATTCATTATAAAAGATTACAAACAAAGGAAACCATTAAACGACTATCACAATCTACAGGGGGGGAAAAAAAAAAAGAAGGGCAAACAAAACTTTAACCCTATAAATACAAGCTTCAAGATGCTATGCTGAGCATAAATCAACAATTTACAGTAAACACAAATTTCAGGGAATTTCAGTAGTGATTCAAACATTACTGAATATAATTCACAGTTCCAGGTAGGTGAATTTTTGCCTTGTTATCTAATTCAGTGAGATGCCTGAGTGAACATAAAAAAAGAATACTCCAGGCAAGTCACATAAACCTAACCAATTGCAGTTTTTCTTCGCTTCTAAGAAAAACTATTTTTCCTGAAGCTTTTATATTCAATTTTTAACTTCTTTACATAGTACCACAGACTGCTTCATGTAGCTGATCTGCAGAAATGCTGCTGCTACAGCTATGGTACAATGGCTTTTTATGGAACCGGGCACTGCCCAATTCCATAAAAACGTAGAAATAGTGGTTTAGTAGACATAAAGCCCTTTTTATTAAGATGGAAATAGCCAAACACAGTAGGCGTCTTGCAAAAATCTGTCCTAAACTCCAGAATGTGAAAATTTCTCTCCTGGGAATTTTCAAGATTTAGGCATAAGGACAAAGAAATACTTTACTATTAAAAAAAAAAAAAAATCCCTGTGTAATTAACCCAACAAGAAAAAAAAAACCTCAGAGCAGATTTGAGAACACCAAGGACTTTAAATAACACTGCAAATAAGGTGCTGATCCACACCTTTTAAATACTTGTGAATATGAACTTTAACCATTAAAAACTTGAAGAAAATAAAACCAAGATTTCAAAGGAGATTTTCAGAGGGCCTTAGGGTCAATATTGAGTTTTTACAGGGCCACCAAGATTTGCAGGTATGTGTGTGGCATGGAGGACGGTAATAGGAATCTGGAACTAAATAGATTTAAGATATCTTTAAATACTTATTTATGATCTCCAACTTCTAAGAAGTAGGGACTGTTGATACAGATGAGAGAAAAATGCTGGCTTCTCAGATGGGAGTGGGATGGGCTATGATCAAAAGCTCTTCAGGATAAATAGAAATATTGAATATTGCCTTCCTTAAATTAGCAGTGACTACCCATAAACTTTCTGAAAGTCTTAGGGCAACAGTTAATGCAAAAAGTTTCAGAATTCAGAAATCACAAGGAAAAATATGAACATCAACCAGAAGAACCATATTGGGACAAAATGCAAAGATACCCTTGCTTTAAAGGGAAGAGCAGACTCCTTTTTCTTCGCCTGGCAGTCTTAAAACATCAAAGATTAAAAAGTACTTCTTGGTATGTACGTAACAGTCGAATATAAATCTCAGCAGTTTATACTGTTCTTTACATAACTGATTGTTTCTTGCCAAATTCTGCATTCAAAATCCACCATAGGCATGGGCCAATCGGTGTACGTCTTCTAAAATTACTAAGCCATCTGTTGCTCCTGTTCCAAGGGTACAGATCTCACGTGTACAAACTTTTGTCATGTTTACTGTGGAATTAGTATAGTTAACATTTTAGCAATGTCATAACAGTAAAGAAATAACTTGTGCCTGTGACTGGTTTATTAAACAAATATAAAAGTGAAATAATGAAGGAAACCTAAACGTGTCCAGCCTTAGAAAAGAAGGCTTAGGGAAGGTCTTATCACATTGTTCCAGTAATTAAAGGGTGGCTACAAAGAAGATGGAGACTCCCTTTTTACAAGGAGTCACCTGGAAAAGACAAAGGGTAATGGGCACAAGTTACTCCTAGGGAGATTTCAACTGGACACGAAAGGTAATTTTTTCACAACAAGGACAATCAGCCATTGGAACAATCTCCCCACTGAAGTGGTGGAGTCCCCAGCATTGGACACTTTTAAAATACTTTCAAGATTAAGCTGGACAGGATGCTGGGATATCCTGTCTAGACCATGTTTTTCCCAAACAAGGTTGGACCTTGGATCGAGGTCTCTTCCAACCTGGTATTCTGCAATTCTACGGAAAGGGCATTAGATGCTCTCTGCTTCATCCTGTTGAGACCTAAGAATTCCTTCTTTCCAGGTTTTTCTCCTTCCCTCAAGCATCTATTTTTCCATAATCAGTATGTTACAAAGTTGGTGGTCAGTAACTGATATCCAATGGCTTGGCTCTCAATTAACCGGCATTTCACACATTCTTGCAGAAAGAATGAAAACTGGGTAAAAACACAATGAGGTTCCCTTTTCACTTTTTCATTCAGGGCTAAGTGACAAATCACTGGAAAACGGCAAAAACATTCCAAAACCAGAACACCTCCAGTAAGCCTGCTTCAATTTTCGAGGACAAAACTCTGTGTAAAGTTTCACACTGTGGACTGTTTCAGTCCTCCAAGGAACACAAAGGTGACTAGTTCTTGGGAAATAACGGAGTCCAAGCCATTGCCCAGATACATGTTCAAGGGAACCAGAGAGTTCCCTAAGTGAAATGACCTTTTGAATGCATTCATCAGGCACCCAGAAGTATGAAAGTGTACAAATTAGAAGAGATAAAAGGGTCCTAAGTGTGAAGAAATAGAACGATGAGTATCAGTTTGTCCTGGTCTCTCAAAATATCATAGGTCCTCATTCCGAAAAGTCTCATCAGCACTTTCTTCTTGTTCTCTTCCAGCTGTCATTTAGTAGATTATATTATTGTAATATCTAAAAAGTTATTCCATATATTCACTTGAAACATTTTCTGAGTTTTATTCAAATCAAGTGCTAACAGGTATTTTGAGTATTAGATGCTACCACCAAAAAAGATACCATCATCATTGCTCCTTTAGAATTATTTATGGGCCAGTTCCTTACCAAGCACAAAGTCATTCACTGGCAAATGAGATTAAGGGACAGATGGGCAACTCTGCAACTTCAAATCATTAAAAAAAAATAAAGCCAATTTCTATTCATACTCCAATGTAATTCTCTTCCAATCCCTCGATAATTAATTTTCACGTACTGAAAGATTACCACAGCAGCAAAGAGTCCCTACCATAAAATGGTCCTGCTGTCCGCTGAACCTCAGAATGCTACAATGGTAACAAGCAGCCAAAATCATTAAGGTAAGTCATGCAGGTTAATAAGCAATGCATTGCACCAAACAGCACCTCAGAATAAAAACCCAGATGATTAGAAGAATTCATATCAGATGAATTGATGGACTGTATTTTCAGCGCAATTTCTGTGGATGAAATTTCATTCTGCCAGCATTAATAACCCACACTGCTCTTAAATGAGGTGATCTCCACGAACTTGATGGCAAAATTGATTTCAACTATTGTTTAGAGTTTGCCATTAGTGAAACATTAAGTTGTAACTCAAGGACTGCTCCAAATTGGTTCCACTTCACAAAGAGTCTTGTTTACAGTTTGATGGTATTTAACCAATGCAACTATCCACAGAGAGGTGCCTGCTTCAGGGATCATGCTGCTGATCCCTGGATCAGATCAAGATGATTCTCTATCTCCTTCTCCAAAGTGTTCTGAGAACTTCTGACTACCTATTTCTTTGTTATTTCCAAAACGTGAGTGCTCTCCAGATTGGTCTACAACTTGGTCAGGCTCAAAACTAACATTGACCTACACCTTTAACACCTTCAGCCTAGTTTTCTAAGAAAACAGATTATAAACATGTTTTACTATTGTATGGTCTATCTGCCGGCCTCTCCTTAATGACTTGTGAACCACAAGCTCATTAACATCTTATTAAAGAGGAAAAAGACCCAAGTAAAATTAAGTCCTTCTATAGTCTACTTTAACACAGAAAAAAATCAGCAGCTAGACAGAGAGGAGAGGTCCAATAACAGAACTTCCAATGCTAAGGGAGGGGCAGGTATTAATCTTTATTAATTTATTTAAATGTTGTGGTTCACCTGCCCAGATTTTGGTAGACGGATGTTAGATAACTGTATTTACATTAACATTAATTGACCTGTGCTCTCAGCAGAGAAAAATAAGAAACTCAAGAGAGTCATTTTATCCTATGATAGGCTGTATGAATGATCTAGTAGAAGGTTCCTCTTCGTTTCCTCATATATCAAAGAGCAAAATGCAGAGATATGGATTGTTTGTATTTGAGTTCACTTATCTAGATTCACCTCTTTTACCTCATCTTACTTTCAGACAGTAACAAGATGCAGTTTTGTTCTTCACAGATCCAAGTTCTGACCCATAATCACAAATCCAAGGTGCTACAGTAAAACAAGGCCAGCAGTGCTTATATACAAAGCCAAGATTTATCCAAACTTGGAAACAAATGTCAGAATTATTTGTGGCATTATAGAGGAATTTCAAAATAAGGAGAAAAAACATTGGAGGACACAATGGCTGAATATTATGTCGCTCAGGAAGCATCAGAAGACAGCACAATTTCCAGCAATAGGGAAGAAAGCCATGCTTAGAGAGTCCTATTTTGCCCTCTAAGTGGTTTTTTTTCTCTACAACATCACTTTATTACAGCAAGAGGCCACCCAAAAGGTCTTCTCCAAAAGCTTGGTTTACACCTTTCGTTTTATTCTGACAACACATCAATGTCACAGTCATTACAGGCCTTTACACAAATGTGAGCACGTGCAACTGGACATGTCATTCTAAAATTCATTTCCATGCCAACGCAATTTCTACCCGTAGACACAACTTCTCATCATGTTTACAAGAAAATATTTCAAAGAACTAAAAACAAGGGTCATCACCTCTAGACAATTTATAACGTCTCATGCAGTTCAAATGCAGCATCAGAACGGTCCTCTCGCTTCCACAAAACACAAATGGAATAATTCACATTAATTCTATGCTAGACACTATCTGAAGCCTACTTTCTGGTCACTGAGAAATGTATTTATTCACATAACAGAGGAAAAAATAGAAATATTTGTTGACCTTCTCTAGCAATTGGAAAACTGAAAACATTTTCTTTTCCTGAAACAAACTTTGATATGAAGGGAGGTAGCCAGACTAACTTATGCTATTAGTGAATGCAGCTGTGATCAATGATTTATGTTTTATGGAAATCTAGACAAGTTGAGTACAGACTTAACAGTGAATTTCATAGCTACTTCAGTCACACTCTCTTTTGTTGCATTTCATTGCTGGGCCCACATTTAAAGTCTGTGATGATCCCTATAAAATAAGCATTACTTAGAACTACAGAAAATGGATCTAGAGAATGTAAACAAAGTTCTCTTTATTGTAACCACAATTTGATTCCATTAAGCCCAGAAGCAATATATACGGGCATACAGCAGAATAATTTGTCTTTGGGATTCCTGCACCACCTTGACCCCAAGAATCTCTCATGGAGTTCTACTTCTGAGAAAAATTAACTCTGTTTAAAAGAAAAAAAAAAAAAAAACAAAAGGAGAATTTTTTTTAAAAAAATCTCCGTTCACATTAGAGTTCCCAGGAACACTGCAATGCGACCTCATCACATTCTGGTCTTTGCTTTTCTGAAGAATGAGGCAAATTTGGCTGTTAGAGCTCCCTTCTGCACCTCTCCTTTTTTACCTTCTCCTTTTGCCCTCACATTTTATTCGCTTCCCTTCCATCTAGCCTTCCTTTCCACCCTTCAATTCTTCCGTCAACTTCTCCTGTCCTATATGCTCTCACCCTGCTTCATCTACACAAGTCTGCACCTGTTTCAAGCTTTGCCAAGCGTTTTCAGTTGGGGGAATGGAAAATCAGAAGATGTGGTGGGTTGACCCCGACAAGTAACAAAGCACCTACAAAACTGCTCAACCCCTCACCTTCCTCCCAGTCCACGCACTGCCCCCCCAATGCGATGTCATCCCAGCACCATCAAGCATAATAAAGTCATTTAATGTGATGCGGATTATCAAGCAAATAAGAGTCCATTCAAACAGAGCACAATTTGATATGTATCTCAAAGCTATACATTTCAGAGAAAAATACACAACATACCTCCAAAACGGACAACAGTCTAGAAGACAACACTGAAAAGAAGTTAATCTTCAGAGTAGATATTCAATTTAATAGGACTGTCCACTACAGTAAATCTAAAATGTTTCACAGGATCACCAGATATAAGTAGAAAGTTATTTCACCTCTGTGCCTCTGTGTCCCAGGATCCAGTTTTAAAAAATAGGACAAACAAGTTATTGACTAGAAAATATAGCAGAAGACAGAGAGAATTCAACTTGTCTAGCTTAGAGAAAAAATAAGAACAAAAGAAAACCATCAAGAAGTATATTTCCTAGAGGAAGATGCATGAAAGAAGGGAGACAGCCAAAGCGATGGGAAATCAACACCAGATACACTCCAATTTTATTTAATACAACTACTTCTTCATTGATTGATTAAATAGAATACCAAGAGACATGGTGGATTCATTTTCATGTTTTAAACTCAATCTGGATTACATTTTTGAAGAAAAGTTCTAGTCAAACACTCACTAGCATTTCTGGTGGAAGTCCTTTGTAACAGGGATAACTGATATAATAAGTTAGGCCAGATAAACTAAAACACCCTTTTGGCCTTTAAACGTATAAATTGAAGACATGGCCAATGGCTGAGCTAGAGCATAAGGAAGCCTGAGAGATCCAGGGATTAATTAGAAGACATTCAGAATGAATTCAATACTGAAGTTCAAGGAAGTGAACTATGCTATCGCTTGGGGAAATCAAGTTGTACAGAGGAAATAAGTAGGAGGAAATATGTATTGGGTTACCCAAAACATCCAATGGAAGCACCTCATAAATACGGCAATTAAATGAAATGGCGGTGGTAAGGTCGGCTTTCCATGGAGAAGTAAAAAAAAAAAATAATGCAGATTGACAATGGAGAGAAGTAGGACACTAAACAAGCTACAAAAACTGCTGGCGTGTAAAGGTATTCCATGGTCATTGCACTGGAAACATCAAGTATTTGTAAACTGGAAACAGACTGCTTAGAAATTAAAAAAAAGTAACCAATTTAGTAGTATCTCTATTATTACATTATACATTTGATCATTTTGGTGGGTGCAATAATCTCCAGGAACAGCAGGTTTTTTGTGAATTATTTTTTCTTTAAAGAATAAGATTAAAGGGTGTTTCCATATAGAACTAAGTAAGCGACTGTTTACTTAGGTTCAGTGTCAGGCAAAACAATGAGCTAATTTAGTCTGAAATCACATTAGTGAAAGACATCAAAAGTTCCCACTAAATTTAGTAGGAACTGGATCAGGCCCAAACCAAATCTAGCAAGAATTAAATCTAGCAAATTGAATTAAACTATCTAAAAAACGCAGCCACATTTATCCTTGAAAAAGTAGTTCTTCGTATAACACTTAGCATCTTTAAATCCTTCTCATTTTTCAAATTTTAGTGTCCATATTTAGAAAACTAAATGGATTTGCACTTATTTGCAAAAGTGCTGAGCATTTTCAAATTGTTGTGAAAACAATGTGAAGTGCCAGAACTCCACACCTACAAAAGTCTTCCTGCATTTCTGTAGATCTCCAAATTCGGATTTATCAATTGAACTTCAGGCACTCCCAACTGAAACCGTGGCTTTCTTTTATAATTCTATTATTACAGATTAATTTTTATTGCTTTGACACAGTAATTGTAGTTATTACTTCAGCATCTCTCCTGCACCACGCTATCCTAGGATAATCACTGGTTTAAATGTCAGTGGATCAAACTGTTCTCATTCATTCCAGTATTTCTTTCACATGTTAATACTTTTTAAATTAAATCATTCCCTCTAAGCTGACATCACAGATTTAACAGTTACTTCCTGATTAGAGAGGAGAGGAAGATGAATAACGCAAGACTTTTCAGATATGTATGAGAAATTTTTCAAAGTATACCTCTTGCACCCCAAAATCCTAACAGTTAAATAATTATAAACCAGATCGGTCTTTACACAGAAGTTTTTTTCATATAATTATGATGCTGATCATTTAAAACTATCCAAACTGTCTCCAGCATTTTTAAACAGCTAAGCAAAGTTATTTTTAAAATCAAACATATGTGCTTTTTTCTGTTTATGTCTTCGGAAAGAACATTCTGTATAATGAAAAACATGACCAAATTTTTCACAGTACATCACTATAAAACCCTATAATTGACTTTTTGGGTTGGTTTACTCTATATCTATTTTTGTCCATGTAGAAAACAGCAATGATGTGGCGAAAAGACCAAAATGTAGGTCCCATTGCAGGATAAGGCTCCATTCTGATTAGTGAAGAAGTATCATGTTTTCTCTGGGAAACATGCCCATTTTGCAAAAGGGAATTCAGCCCACATGAACCTCCTCTTTAGGAAAAAGAAAAAGCAAAAAACCAAAAAGTACCAGTCCTTTTAAGCAGCACACACTCTAGTGATTGCTCTCAGCTTTGGCTGAGAATGACTCAACAGACCCTTTCCACTAGAATGCAACTCTGCTGATTAAGGTTATTATAAGTTATCCCAATATTAATTTCCCAGTTTTTAACAATATTCTTTAAAGTTAGAGGTAGGATTTGCTTGTATTATTATTTTAGTTCAACCTGAAATGACAAAATTTTTGACATCAATTATTTTCTTTTTCCCTGGAAGAAATAAACTAAGTACAACACACATATAGTGAGAATATAGTCACCACTTCAATTGCTATTGAGGTGACTACGTACACAAAGCAAACGAAAGAAAATTATAACTCAGAAAAAACAGATACCTGCACTAGAATAATTTATCATTTTAAGAGAAATTATTACCCACCCACAAAAATGGATTTAGATTACGCACTTTATTTTACATATTATTCTCATTCTTCTTTGACTAGCCTTTAAGCTCTGTTATCACAGATTATTATGTGCCCCAATCATGGAGTATAACGAAACTGTGCAAACATTTCCAAATCCGTTCAAATACCAAAGGGAAAAGAACACAATCTACTTCTCTCAGAGTTAATTAAAATACATCACATGTTATTAAACTTTGACTTAAAAGTTTGAAGAAAATACTGTTATCTTGCAAATTGTTTAACAGAGAGATAAGCCGTAATTGCTCCGAGGTAAATCTTAGATGACATCTAAACCATAAGCTTGGGAAACAGGGAACATACCATCCATGGTCAAAAAGAGAGTATAGGCTGAAGAAGAAAGGTAAGTTATTTCCTTTAGCTCAGAGACTAAGTTAGACTGCAGCTGCAGTCACTAATATTAGATTCTCCCAAGATTTAAAAAAAAAAAATAAATCTAGAGTGTGATCCCAAAATCAGAAGTTCCAATAACCCAGCTGAAAGTACTGGAAGTCAGGTGTAGTTTCTGTGTTGAGGTGAGAGACTCTTTAACAGGCTGCTCTTACAAAGGTAAGACCTCCAGGAGATTTTCCTACCTTAGCCAAGCGTCACTGAATTGTTTCCACAAGCAAAGATGCTGATTTCCAAAAGTGAATGAAGGATCTGTTTCCAAGATGAAACACGATGACTGGCATAAGACCTTAGGAATGACTGATGGATTGGTTTTGTTTCTTTGGTTTTCTAATTACTGAAGGAAAAAGAATGATGACAAAGCTTGCTCTAACAAAATTAAAAATTATTAGCTATACTTATTTGATAAAAGCATTCTATAGAAATGTCACAGAAGTATACAGTCAATTTAACTAAAATACAATAAAGTTGTTGTACTCTAAGAAAAAACAAGTAAGTCAGCACATCTAAAAAGAAGAAGAGAAAAAACCCAAACATATCTGAAATTCGAGTCCACCTACACAGCCTAGAAGAGAAGCTTTGATGTCAATAACAACACTATTTTCCAACATTCACACACAACAGTGTAAAAGCATTTTAAAGACTTGCCCCAGTGACATACGCTGAGCAGCAACTACAGCAAAGATCCTGACGGTAACATGAAAGGTCAGCCTGCACTTCATGGCCCTGTTCTTCAGCAGTTTGGGTATGAAATACACCACGGTTGAAGCATGATGTTGCTGATGGGGACCAAATATCTATGTCTAAGTGAGTCAGCCTATGCTTTCTTCAAAGGCAGTGCGGAGGAAAACATTATTTATATGGCTGCTTTTAGACACTTATTTTCATGAGAATCACTAACTACAGTCACTTATTACTCTCTGCTAGATATAGAAAGAAAGGTTATGCTTACTCTCTCAGATGCATACGCTAACAATGTCCAGGTAATTAAATTAATCTCTTTTGCAACAACTACTTAGCCATAAGCAAACAGGAAGAGAAGATTCAAGCCTGGTTAACATTAGAAATAAAAAGAAAATCTAGTTGGAGTTACAAAAGAAGTTTCTGCCACCAAGGAGAGTTTTCTCATTGAGGAGGGACATGCACTTCAAGAAGATCCATCCTCTATGGAGGGGATGCTCTAATGAGAACCAGTAAAGTTCAGGCATACGCTCTCCTCGAACCTGAAGCAGTCAAAGCAGCCTTCACCAACAGACCTAAAAAAAAAAGGTCTTGGTACTAGGACTGCCCCAGTATTTTTAAAACTCTATCCAGCTCTAGGCAGTTAAAATAGTCTGGGTTACAGAAGTATTCAGAAGGGAATACTTATCTAAAGCTCTCTCTTCATCTTTCTTCCACACTAAATCTTCCTTCATCCAACGGAAAGATTGCGCTTAGTCCTGTTCTTAGACAGAAGCCATTTCTGTTGTAATTCACAGCAAAATCTATGGAACTGTGGATATTTTCAACAACTGAAAACAGTAGAGGCCTTTAAAGCAAGTCTGTTCACTTGTCGATATCAATCTGAAACCACTGTGTGTATGGTAAAATACTGAACCACTCAATTGACATGAAATTTAAGTGCCATAAGTCAACAGGAAAAGGGTTACAGAACTATCCCCTCTGTCAGTGCGCAATCCTGTGGTGATACCAGCAAAACCATGAGATAACATGTCATCACCCCTCACCTGTATGTCACAGCCCTGATGGGAAGCAAAAGGACATCACGGAGCCTCTTCACTCTCTGTTGAGTTCCAAAGAAAGGAAATGCTTCCTTCTTTCTAGAATGTAGCCCAACTCTCAGATTATCCACCAACTGAAAGAAATAATCTTCCCATAGATTGTACTTAGAACTCATTTGCAGTTGATGATGTTGGGGACAAGTTAGCAAAACAGAAAGATAAGCAAGGACCAGCCTTGGAAAAGACTGAATGGGAGGCTTCCCATAATTTCCACTAACCTGCTTTACAAGTGTAGCATCCACCAGTATTAAGTACAGTTGCTACGCAAAAAGGGAAGATGAATTCACCGATCTCTCAGTATCCCTCTCCAGCACTGGTTGTGGTGTTGAGAAACAAGACTTAGGCAGTTGCACTGACCAGCCATTGACCACTCCAATCTCCCTTAATTTTGTCAGATTTTACTGAAACAGGCCAATAAGGAAAGGCACAATAGCAATGCAGAAGTCTTCAAAAATGTAGACTATTGTGTAAACCGAAGAGCTTTAAATCAGATGTGATCCAGTTCCTCTGCCAAATCAAGGCAGTAAGGACTAGAGCTGGAGCTTCTGGACAAGAGAAAAGTAGGACTCAAATATCAAGAGAAATAACTTCATTTAATAATTTGTTCAATGGTTTTATAACGGAATGCTTACATGGACAGCAATTATCCATTAGTACTCAAACATGTCTTGGATCCTTGAGAGCTGGTATTCAAACATGTTCTGAAAGAAATACAAACCTCATGATCTGAGGGTTACAATTTTATCTCGGTTTTAAGGATTACAATGAGAGTTTCTTGGAAAGCTGATTCTCCCACATATCTACTGCAAAGTTTCTTTCATCCTTCTCTAAAACATATGGTGATGGCCATAATACAACACAATACCTCAGGTTAAAGTTGAATTAAAGAATTCCTAAATTCCTGTTATATATGACTTATGAAATACACTTGTATTTCAGAAACTTAAATCACTAACTGATGGTTGGTTGGGGATTTTTTTCCCCACATATAAGCAGGCTATTGAGCTGTCCTCTTTCACAATTCTTATACTTTCTTAAGTAACCAATTCTGGACATTACTATAGACAAAATACTAAAATACATGAAAAAGACTCAATATGGGTTTATTATACAAGTCATAGATTCCTCCCAATTAAACACTTTGTTTATATTTTAACAAAGCTATTTTTCTTGCTACTTTTGAAAACAAATCCGTATTTATATTTGCACGATACTTATTTGAAACTACTAATGATGTCAAACATTTCTCCATATTACTCTACTTATCTTGCTCAAGCCCTATTCCAGGCTCTTCCAGAGACAAGCAAGTACATCTGGCTACAGTGTTTTCAGATTTACACACTTTCAAAATACTCACATTGCTACAATAAAGCAAATAATAATAATTGAAAAATGTAACAGAATTTTGGCAAAATCAACATGAATTTGCTATTTAAAAGAAAGTTTTATTTGTTACTAGTTTTATACTATTACAGTAACATCTGAGACTTTAAAGATCTATAAAGTCCATGCATCAAAATAAACTTTATTTGCCTTTTAGAGACAAAAAACGATAAAAATTTCACCTCAAACGTCCTCAGGCACATTGTAGCATCAGCCCACTTTTGACAAATACACAGATAAGCACACATACACCACACAGGCTACCCCCAAAATGGTGCCATACAACAAAAATTTCATCCTACCATCCAGCCCTGTAAAGTAATTTTCCAAATATACCAATACATTTGACAACACCTGATCTGAATTTTCACTGCCACTTGAAAAAATAAATAAAAAAATAAATCAACGGACCATGTTAAAAATTTTGGGGGGGATAGGGGGGGTTCATGGGCAGGAGGGGAAGGCAGGCAAGTCTAGAGTTAAGCATGTCTTAGTGCAGATACTCCATTTTAAATCTAAGAAATACAGATAGGAGAAGAAGCTCAATTACCTTGTACCAGACTGATAGAGGTGTAGGCTTTTAAATAATCACATGGCCCTGCACAAATCAACAGTCAGGCCACAAAACTGCTACCTCACTAAACTCTTTAGTGGAATAAAAAGAGGAATGGGAAGTTGGAAATTTTTTACCTACTACCTCTGGAAATAATCAAGATTCAAGGAAAACAGGCCCAAGTTTTAAAGCAACCATTAAAAGAACCACTTACAATATGTGTGGTCCTGCTGTAATCCAAAAACATGGTATCAACGCTTTTGAACAGAGTTCTGAATATACTTCGGATGTCATTAGATACATTTGCACCAATCAATCTTTCAAAAGGAAGTTCTCATTTACTAGTCTACTGTGTTGAAATGTTTGAAAAAGAAAACATTAAGTGTTTGAATATAATCATCATAAATCTGTGACAATATAAGGATAAATCAGTCCAGATGGCAGTGTGATAACATTTTGTGTTTCTAATCTACAAAAAGATGTATAAAGTTCACCCTCAGGCATATAAAAGTGTGGTTGAAATCTAAGATGATAAATTCTGAATCCTAAACTGTAATAAAAAAAACCCTCAAATAAGTGTTTAATAACAGATACACACGTTATAGTTACAGTGTATTTTGCCTATCGTTTTGAGTCATTGTAAATTATCATCTACAATGTTGTATTTTGAAGCTTTACCAAAGCTTTTTTATTATTAAGCATATCTTAAAGCTTAATTTTGTTCACACCTACCAGATTTATACCCAAAGAGTTTCATTGAAGCATACTTTTAGGAAATAAAGGAGGATAATAATAAATACACAAGTGAATCTCTCTCAAAAATCAGTCATTTTAGACACATTAATGGATTTTTAGCAGGCTCAATATCATGAGTATTCACACAACTTACAATGGGGTTATTTCCTTCAGAAAAAGACTACAAGATTAAGGTCAGTTTATTAAAATCAGCATTTTTTAGACTTTAAGTGGTAATCCCTTTCCTATTCGAAGCCTCACTTTTATAATACATACAGCTTTTGAGGGTAGTCACAGAGCTTTCAATAGGCCGGTTCTTCCAGAAAGAACAGGTGAAAGTCAGTAAGATCAACAACCGGAGCATAAAATATCATCATCGAAAGAACCAGGCTTAAAAGTGTTAACAAAATTAAGATGTTTAAATGAGGGAAGGGGAAATCTGACAAACCTCAAATGGACTATCCTAATAAAGCTGGAAAACACCTTATTATTTAAAAAATGCATCGTGAAATATTAGCGTTTGGATGACCAATAAATCACTAATCCATCCCACTGAGCTTATATGCTTTTTTAAAATAATTCTACAGAACTCCAGCCTACTTACCTTTAGAAGCAAAAGCAATTAAAGTTCTTAAGTTTCTGCATCCTGATTTTACACCACTTCTTCATTTATACATTAACATCAAATCTTTGAAGATTTAGTGACTTCTTTCCCCATAGTAATACACTTTTACATGGTATGTAGCACTATTCTCTAGGTACTGTTATCACTCTTATCTATCTACAAACCCTTCGGAACAGGGATTTGTACAGAGATCAAGTACTGAATTCTTAGGGAAAGCCCCTACTTGCTTTCCTCTCCAACAGACCTAAAGTTTAGCCTAAGGTTCTGACTAGACAACTATGTTTTATAGCTATAGATCAACCTCACCTCCATGATCTTCTCATATTCCTTTTTAAGCTGCTACAATTTTTGGCTTCTCCAGTACCTTATGGCAATGAATTTATGAATCCAACAATTTAATTACATGCTGTTAAAGAACTACTTCCTTGTGTTCATTTTAAGCCTACCATCTGATAATTTAATTAGGTGCCCCTGGTTTTTGTTATGAAAAAGGGAAATAATTGTTCCCATTCACTTTCTCCACATTGCTCGTAATTCTAGATTTCTATCACATTCCCCTCTCCGCTGTCTCTTTCCAGGCTTTGGTGCCCTGCCAATTTAGTTTTTCCTTATACGGAATTCATTCAATTCTTTTCCAATTCTAGAATATTGTTTCTATCACAGGGTAAACACAATAGCAGGACTACCAGTAACACGGTTTTCATCATATACCCTCAGTTCGTTTAAAATCTGATCAATTTTTGACAACTACCAAGCCGCAACTACTAAGCTTTGAGAGCTATCTATCATGAATCTCAGATCTCTTTTTCATAGAGTCATTCAGGTTGGAAAAGACCTCTAGGATCATCTAGTCCAACCTTCTTTGAACATTTCCCTAACCCTTAGACCATGTCTCAAAGCGCCAAAACTACCCATTTTTCGAACACTTCCAGGTATGCTAACTCCACCACTTCCCTGGGCAGCCTGTTCCAATGGTTAATCACTCTTTCAGGGAAGAACTTCTTCCTGATAGCTAATCTAAATCTACTTATTTTCTATGAAAATAAGCAGTACAGAGTTTACCCTCATGATTTTGGGTTTATCAGCAGTGGATTTCATCTATTTTATCACCTACTCAATTCTATGAAATCCTTGGGGCAGCTCTACACAACCAGCATTTGATTACAGTACTTTATTACAGAGAACTTTCCCATTGGCATCCTCCTCCCTTCTCCCCAGATCCTTGGTAGATCTCAGAAGTAACTTTGCTCTAGCATAATTTAGACTAGATAAGGAAGGATTTCTTTTACAGTGAGCACAGGTTGCCCAGAGAGGTGGTAGAAGCCCCATCACTGGAAACACTCCAGGTCAGGTTGGACAGGGCTCTGACCAACTTCATCTAGTTGAAGATGGACTAGCTGGCCTTTAAAGGTCGCTTCCAACCCAAACCATTCTATGATTCCGTAAAGCTACGAAGACGCTGAAGCTACTAGAAAGTCACTAAGCTATTTACTAAAAAGACTAAAACTACTGGAGTTCCATCACATCCCATGCCAATACTGCAATTACTTGTTAGCAATAGGACAGAACCTGATATCATGCTGGTTTGCAATTCTTCTTTAGACAGGGTGCTCAACAGAAATGATGAATAATTTTGTGTTGAAACAATGTGCAATATTGACATTTGATAATCACTAATTTTAGACATTCACTCATTCTTCCAAGAAACCTTATTTTTAATCAACAGCTACAGTCATTGAATAAATCCTTCTATTATGCTATATGCAGAACAAGCAATAATAAACTACATTGAATATTGTTTGAATAAATTAAGTAGCAATACTTGAAAAGAATAAACATTTCTGCTCTTTGATTCAAAGCAGACAAAAAGGAGCTATATATCATGAACACAAGACACAAAAAAAGGGTAATCAACTCTCACATGACAACTGAATTTTGTGTTAAGCCATGAATGATCTGAATTGAAGTTACATAAACAGAAAACTAATGCCACTGGCAACCAGCCCCATTCTGTAACGTTCTATTTGAGAATCATTGGTTAAAGAAAAAGACGCTGAGCTTTGACAAAGAACGATATGGGAGATGACATCAACTTCTTTTGGCAAATGAGCTCAGCGTGCCAGCTAGCTGACAAATTAACTTCTGAAAAACCACTAACAGTAGCTTACAAAGTCACAGCTGTTATCCTGTTTTGAACAACAAAATGTCGATCTCAGTTGAAATGTCTAGTTTTACAGAAGATTTGTAAGTGCCCTGATTGATTATTTATACTGAGAAAAGCACAAGGGACAGGCAATGACTGTACTCTGATGACTCCACAGTGATGTTTAATAGACAGGATTAAGTATTAACACTTGCTGATGTTCTGCACCCTCCTTAAATTTAAAAAAATCCCTGGAGTAACAGGCTCAGTAGCAACATAAAACTGCAAATATGGAAGTATCATAGTCACTAGCAATTTGTTTGGCTCACTCAAGCAGTTCCCAGGATATTAACTTTGATAGTGGGAAGAAATGCATCAGAAAACCTGGCATCAGAAAACTTGTAGGAGATTCCACTGAAGGAGGTAAATCAATCAAAAGATGCTAATACTGTCCACTAAACAAACAGTCCACAATGATGATGGGTGGACAAAATAAAATTTAAAAAAATCATAATATTACTTATCACTTCAACTATTCAAGTACTGGAAATATCCACTCTTACATTAAAATACCAGGTAGTCTTCTCCATTTCACAGAGTTACAGGGGACTAAAAACTCTATTAAATACAACAGAGACAAACTCAGACTTCATGTTTTATGACCATCATTGGTATCTGAACACCCCTCAAATGATGTAAATTCATTAAACTTCAAAAACAAAGAAAAAGAAAACTATTATTCCAATTTTACAGAAGTTCCATCCTTCAGTTTGTTAATCTACCTAACTTCCTGAAGGTTCAAAGAGAAGTCTGTGGTTCGACCCCATAGCTAAAATCACCTCTCAAGCACCAGACTACAGTCCGGGGCCACTACAGCACCCTCTCAACCTTTTTTACAGCTCTTTTACCTCCACAATCACTCCTGATTTATGGTAAATTAAAGCAATAATCAAGCCAAGAGAGATGCATGCCCAATTCAAGTGACTAGCCCAAAGCCAACAAAAAAACCCCAGCTGGTCAAAGCTTGGACTGAAACTTCCAAGGTTGTTCATTTAGACATCAAACAAAGACCTTTCATTATGCTGTATAAGGCCCATTTCTATCAACACATTTTCCTATTTTTTCATCTTTAACTAAAGTAGAGATAGCACAATAATGAACTAAATCTCACCTCCATGCCTGGCAAGATCACGGAGCAGATCCTCCTGAAGGCTCTGCTATGGCACATGGAAAATGAGGAGGTGATTTGCTACACCAAGAGCAAATCCTGCCTAAGAAATGTGACGGCCTTTTACGATGGAGTTGTAGTTGGTGGATAAGGGAACAGCAACTGACATCATCTGCCTGGACTTGTGCAAAGCATTCAACACCGTCCTGCACAACATCCTGGTCTCTAAAATGGAAAGACACAGATTTGGTGGATGGACCATTCTGTGGATAAGGAATTGGCTGGATAGTCACACTCAAAGAGTTGCAGTCAACAGCTCAATGCCCAAGCGTAGACCAGTGGTGAGCATTGTTCCTCAGGGATCGGTACTGGGACTAGTGCTATTTAATATCTTTGGCAGCGACATGGATAGTTGGATTGAGTGCACCCTCAGCAAGTTCGCAGATGACACCAAGCTGTGTCATGCGATCGACATGCTGGATAGAAGGGATGTCATCCAGAAGGACCTGGACAGGCTTGAGAGGTGGGCCCATGCCAACCTCATGAAGTTCAACAAGGCCAAGTGCAAGGTCCTGCACC
>JAVSBS010016373.1:56028-80763 GCA_033124195.1 Coracias cyanogaster | reverse complement strand
CTCTTCTCCCAAATTACTAATGATAGAACGACAGGAAATGGCCTCAAGTTGCCTCAGGGGAGGTTTAGATTAAATATTAGGAATAAATTCTTTACTGAGAGAGTGGCTGGGCACTGGGACAGACTGCCCAGGGAGGTGGTGGAGTCACCATCCGTGGAGGTGTTTAAAAAACGAGATGTAGCACTTGAGGCTATGGTCTAGCGGCTACAGAGATGTTAGATGAAGGTTGGACTTGATGATCCTGGTGGATCCATAATGATTCCATTATTATAAGGAGACTGGCAGCAGAATTGAAGGGTATGAAATCCAAAGGAGACACATGTCACAGGATGTAACTCTCATAACCGACCTCATCTAATGGATTTTGGTACAAAGTAAGCGTTAGAGATATTAACCTAAAATGTAGATCCCACATCGCTAAAATACAGCCTTCTACCAAGCTTATAAAGTACAAAGAAATGCTCTTATTCCACACAAATATTAACCAATCAACATGCTCTTTGATATGCAAGTATGTGAAACAGAGATTTGCTTGATTCCGGAACTAATTCTTCAGATGGACTGATAACCTCGAGTCCAAAGTCTTTTCAGGTCTAGAACAACTAAAAAAATACCACTTGAGAAGCAGAATACTCTCAGGAAAGGAATTTAGAAAATACTGGAGAACACTTGTTTATTTTTCAGCCTAGATTAATTTATGACTATGCTGCTGAATTTTGCAACAAAACTGTTTTGTAGTGCTCCTGTTCCAACATACACTTCCAAAAGCAATTTCAGCACTAATTGTCCATTCACTGCTATGGCCTATCCTCATACATGCTGTAATCAATACACGATGGATGTCCACCATCACCTTCTTAGACCAAACTGCAGAATTTCCTCCTGCTCAGCACCTCTGGCCCCTCACAGTACATCCAGCCAAGACACAGACCCGGAATCTGCATTTCCTCTTGAAACAGAAATGTAACAATTCACTTGGATGACAGGCTGGGTCTCCAAGTTAAATGCACTGTTGACCCAACTGTCAATACTCCACCGAGATGATTGGTTTGGGTGCTTAGTAGACACTCGGCTCATGGAGCTAACAGGTACACGCAGTGGTGTATCTTCTTGAAACAAATGATAAACTGAACAGAAATAAATGGTCAAAGTAATAAAATATCTAAGAGTAGTTTAAAAATCTGATCATGCATTTACTGTGTTATCCACACAGAAAATTTCCTCAAAGCTTGCATTATTTATTAGAAGTTACAGGTCTGGATTCTGGAAACCAAACCACAGGGTGTCTCTAAAAAAACCAGCCCCACTTTTGGGGTTGGAAGGTCAGAGGAGGAGGTGGTATGAATGGAAGGAACAACTGCAATTCACTGTCACATTTTCTTCATTACCACCATTCAGTTATTAAGCAGTCTGTTACTCAGAGCACGACAAAAAAGGCATCTTTAAAGGAACTGACACTTGCTTCTCTGAACACAGGTGAATGGACCTCCTGTAGATACTGCCTCCAGTATCTCCAGATGTGAAAAGCCAACCATGCAGCTCTCCAGCACAGAACACATCACACGTTGGAAATTTAATAGAAACATCTCCTATATTCTTCCCAACCTCACGGAAGATTGATTCTCTTCTATTATATTCTTTAGGCACACCTACATGGGCCATTCCAAGTGCTATGCAGAGACAGCCCAATTCACTCCAAATGAGCTCAGCAGCACACCGAAATCATCTAGGCTGCTCCCAGTATCCAAACTGGATATTTCAGAATAAAGTGAGTTTCTCATTGCCTGGGAGATTTTGGGACAATTTTCTCCTATGTACGCTGTTGCCATGAAAACGGGTGCATTTTTTTGTTCTTCATCCTGTTTCAGCATCTTCATTTCTCCTCACCTTCAGTATTCCTTCTCTACAAAATGGGATCCATACTGTTAAAACTCATTAAAAACCAAGATTTTCTTTTTAACTCTCCTCCTTCCAATTTTATTTCCTGCAGTCCCCTCTAATCCTCTTTGTAACTCCCTTTCTCATGAATGATCTTCAGATCTCTTCAACAACAAAAAAAAACCACCACAATGCATTTTTAATTAGAAAGGAAAGCTTAGACTGTGGACAAGCTGCGGAAAAGAAATAGATCCAGGTACTAAATACTTCAAAAAATAAAACAAAAAAAGGACTTGGAGACATAAATGGGAGAAGGGACAAAACTACCTCATTTTACTATTTTCTTTTCCCTAAAAAATACTGTTTACAGGACTGAGGATCTCAAACTTACGTAAATCACGAATAGCACAGAAGTATTTCAAGTTGCATTCACCGCGTAAGGAAGCATCACAAGGTTGGGTTTTTTCAAAAAGAATGTAGAGAAGCAACTGTGATAACCAGGCATCATGCGCACGTTCAAGTAGATTACAAGCCCAGCCAACTGCAGACAAATAACTAACAGTCTTCATACTACAGTATGTGGAGAAAGTTAATAATGAAATTAAAACTAATGAAATTAAAACTAACTACTACACCCTTCTCTAGGAAGTTCTTCAAATCACCCATTTTTATTACAGTTCATTATATGAGGTTTTCCCCTCCCTTTTTTTCATACTTTTCTTAAATGGCTAGCTGCATATATTTAATTGCATACTCCTCAGGGGCAGGGACTATGTCCTTAATTGTCTGTAAAGTCCGCTGCTATAAACGAATGTACCACGCAATGTCAAGTAATAAAAAAATGAGTAATGTTTTGCTGAGAAATAGTCGCGCGTTAATTATGCAAGATAATCTGGAAAACACAGAAATAGGGAAAAAAAACCCTGTCGTTAGGAATCCATAACTTTAAAGCATCACTACTCAATGAATGGTTTATGATATTCCATTTCTGTATTATATTTAATTTCTCTTGGGGTATTTAAAAAACATCTGTTTTGAAAGTTACCAACTGGGTATTGTTTACTCAGAAATTCTACAGGGTGCAACCTCCTCCTATGCTGTCAGTTGAACATACAGTATTTTAACTACATATTATGGAGCCAACTGTTGAAGCAGGCACTTAGAATGCAAAGAATATTCTACACATTAAAATACACATGAAAAATACTGTCCAGGAGTTATAACGTAAATCAAACACAGATTCTAAATTCAGTATTTAATAACTACGCAATTTAAAAAAAAAAACCATTTCATTTTTATTACTTACTGAACTAATTTCATGTCTTAAATCTACATTGCCGCAGACTTACACAAGCACAGAAGCTACTGAAACTGGTGTAATTTTAAAACCAGAAGCCAATTTTTATTGCTGAACTATACCCCTGAAAATGGGGTTCAACATGAAAACATCGACATCAAATCTGAAGAGCGTGAATACCCTGCCTTAAAATTTTTTAAAATCTGTTCTCTAATCTTGACTGAGGTTTGCAAGGAGCAAGCCCATATTTTTCCAGTGTAAATGTTGTGCAAAAGCTTTACAAAGATAGATCTAAATCTGCAATTGCCATTACTAAAATAAATGAGAAATCTGTAAGAAGCAGTGAAACTGGCATGCAAATAAAAGAACTGTCAAGACATATATTGCCTAAAAATAAGCTTACAATAACTATTTTAAAGACTGTGTGTGGTCTTACCCATATATTTTGGCAAGATGCACTTTCTCCAACCACAGCTAGATTCATCCAAAAGCAGTGGCACTGGAGAGTCTCTGTCTCACCTGTCAAACTTGAAGAACGTTGTTCAGCAGACCACCATGAGTCCATGGATAGGATCCACAGCACTACAGCAGCTGTTCTTGATAACTGTTCTCTAACTATAGAGGCAAACACTTCAAAAATGTTCTGTAAGAGGATCACCCTTAACATACGTGCATTTAAAAACAAACAGAAACAAAACTATATCTAGAACAAGACTTCCAAGGCAGCAGAGCAGCATCAGTGACTTCATCCAGATCTCTGCCTAGTATTGGGAAATAATCATACAAGACTCAAGTCTATTAAAGTTACTTTAGAACTTCACTAAACTTTTTTACCTATCAAATTATTACTCCAAATTTCAGGCAATCAGATAAAACACCTAGAACCCTTAAATCTTCATATAATCGAGGAAGATGAACTTTCCCCTTCTCAGCTCCTTTCCCACATATGACACAGGAAATATTTTCACATCAGCCTACTGATAGATGAAATGGGAAGGTGAGGTTAAAGGGCTGCTTGGCTACAGTAAAGGTAAAATTCAGTGAAAATGGGATGAAGCAAGAAAAGCTACCAGTTTTTAAAAAAAACACAGAAGAGGATATTTTGACTACCAGAAAAATCTAACGTGAACTTACCCGAATTCTGCCTATATAAAATAACTTCAACTGTTATTAAAAAGCATATAATCATTAATTTCCAGAGCAATGTGAATATTTTCTAAAAATAGGTCACTGCTTTTAACTGCTGAGATCTGCTCTGCTTTAACTACTGGTAGCATTGTATCCCAGAAGCAAGAAAGGCTCTAGAGAGATTACTTTCACTTTTCCCTAGATATATTTAGTGTACTAACTAGCATAGTTAGGATATTATTTTTCTTTGGTTTTGTCAGTAGCATGTTTGAAATAAATTTTATTAAGTGGTAGTGTATGTAACATTGCATTGTGGGTAGCAGTTTCCTGCCTTAACCTAGCCACATCCTCAGCTGTTATATGAGACAAGTTTCCCATATTTTCTGCAAGTTGACTGTAATAAAAAAAAAAAAAGAAAAAAAGAAAAGAAAAAATAGACAGGAGAAAATAGCTGGAAGGTTAGGATGCTCTTAAACACCATGGATGGACTGTTTAGAATGAGGGCATGTAATCGAAAGGGTATTTTTCTCATTTACTGTACAGTCTACAAGGGATGTATTTGAGGAACACAAGAAAAATCACACTCATCAGGAAAAACATCTGAGCAGCAAGAATAATCACCAGGAGACACATTTGACCATTAAGATGTTGCCCCTCATTCAAAGCCAGATCAGGGGACAGAATTTCATTGGAGAATATCTTTTCTATTCTATCAAAAAGTGAAGAGCTGACAACTCAAGATGAATGAAAACAATTTATTACTACTTGCTATTCTATGATGCACTCACTGGTTAACCAAAGATGACCATCCTTCTAATTTAAATAAGTTCAGTTTAAGGTTTAATTTGATCTTCAGTAGCCTGATTCCACTGTACAGAAAACAGACATTTGTTTATACTAGAAATGTAACAGCATTTTTCGCCCTCTATATGCTTAGAGGTCCCAGGCACCATCTACTTCAAACTGTATCTTATTTAGAAAAAAATTATATCGTAGACAACAGAAAGGCATCATAAAAAGGCAGCAGTGAAATTCAGATGTTCAGTACTGCTCCTTACAGACACCAATAAGTAGTATCTTTAAATGAAGGACTGCTAAAATAAACTTGCTTTTACTACTTTGTAAATTAACAGGCAGTTTTACCTTTTGCTTGAACAGATTAGATTACATTTGATACCAGCACACTTGAAGCTGTTGCAGAGACATGAGAAATCAGAAGTCTGTAAGATACCCAAGCCTAGCAACAAAAGTTCTGTAAGATCTGTAAGAATTTTACATCAAACAGTGCCTTAAATAGGATAGCTAAGAATCACTGGAAAACACAGCACCATCCCTCTAAAAGTTATTATTACTTCTAAATTATGAAAAACAGAGAGAGGTTTCACTCCAAAAAAAAAAAAAAAGTTGCTCTAATGGAAATAGAGACATTAGTAACACCTACAATTAATACCTGCATCTGAGGAAACTGCATTAAAACTTTCTGCATTATAAAAATCAGCCTTTTTGTTAAAGTGTGTATCGCAAAACTTGTAAGTATGTGTAATTTAACAAGTTTGTTATCGTGCTGCTTTAAGCAGAATATTTATATCTCTCCAGTTGTAGCACAGAAACAAACATTTAAGCAGAAAGAACCTTTCAGCAAGGTATCCTCCTGTTTATAGGCTGTATGAACTACGAGTGGCAGAAGGCAAAAATGTCTGGAAATAAAGCACGGCTTAAAAGTTTCAAAACATCTCAAAAAAAAGTGAAGGACCTAATTATCTTTTAGGGTTGCATTACAATTGACTTTATGTATGATTTCATTCGTCATCAATGATCAAGCTCATAGTTTGGCAGAGAAATTCCTTAAGGTAATACTTCCTTCGCAAGTGTAATTGTGACTTCAAGCCTCCCCTATGGAACACAGAAGTTAACTCTGATTTTTGTAGATGTATCTTTTAAACAAAAGGCTGTCAAGGCTAAGCCTGCAATCGAGGCACTGGTTTATACAGTGGGTTTTCAGGATTCATGCATCAGCTTCATTAGAAGTGCAAACTACACCGAAAGAAGGCATGACTTCCACAGGTCTGCACTAAGTTTAGCTTTACGATGTCTCTATACTGAAAGTAAAAAGCGGGGTTTTTTTTCAGTGACAGTTGCTGCAAACTACATCTAGATTACTTGGTTAAACTATTTGGTTTTCTGCTTTTCATGGATTCTGCCTTCCTCGCTGAAGGCTTCACTGCAGTGGTCTTGATCCGGGCAGCACAGGTGAAAGTCTGTACAGTAAAAAAAAAAAAAAAAAAATCTTATAAAGGAATCATATCAAAAAACAGTAACAAAAGTTATTCCCTAACTTTGTGTGCACAAGTGAAACCATCAAAAAAACCCCATTCCAGAGACAGCCCGAGCACAGCACTTCAACGCAATAAATTTTAAAATTCAGCCTTCTGTAGGAAGTTCAGTGTTAGAATATTGAAGATGTCCCTAAGAATAAATTCTGGAGTTGTAAAAATCAACCAACTGCATTCATAGGAATGCAAACAAGTATTTAGAATCAAAACATGAGTTAACTATTATCTAGAAATACTGAATCTACCTACCATCGAATGGAAGTTGATAAGTATCTTCAATGCACAACTGTAGTTGAAGAAACATTGTGTATAATTAAGAGTTCCACAAATAACGGAGGCAGCAACCTCCAGAAGCTTTTGCTGCATCAAAAGTTCACTGAAACTGTAATGCACACAAGCATATTTTGTTTCTATGGCAGGATTAGCATTCTTTGCATTACTTCTATACCTTTAACTTTTTCCCACTGATGTTCTTAACCATACTGTGAAAATATGAAGAAATAAAAGCAACCCATCACTAGGAGAATTAAAAATCCCCCTTGCTTTTATATGAGATGAGCGATTTGCAGACTACTCCTTTTTCATTTTAAGGTAGAATTCTATAAATTTGGCAATATCGAACAACTTTCAAAGTATTGAATTCGAAACAATGTCATTTACCTTACAATAAATATTATGAAAGTAGTTTTTATGAACAAGGGTTTATGTTGCTTTGATAAATATATAATCAAAATCAAAACAAAATCTGTATTTTTTACTGAAATCTCCTTTCCCATTTTCTCTCCATCCTCAAAAAGCAGAGAACCTGCTCTCCACCCACACCTCCAGCTATTCATCTCACATCATTCCCGGCCAATTTCTTACTGGGAAAACTGAGGATAAATAGGAAAATAAAAAAGGGGAGATGGCAGCTTCAAAAGAGATGTATTTTATTTTTACAAATAAAAGCAGAACAATATCTAGAAAAATGTTTTACACAGTTTCCCTGCTCCCAAAAATGCCTATGACCAGAAAAAGAAAAAAAAAAAAAAAAATCTAAAAATCACTCAGCTAAAACTAAAAAATACTGTGTATCTGTGATACAGTCTGGCTAATAAGAAAAGTACTAGACGTAATGTCCAAAGAGGCAAAAAATAAGATACTTTCTCAAAGATGTTTCCAATTTTGTTCTGAATCTGAGTGAGCAAATCAAGACTACTAATACACACTGTCTGTGCACATTATTCCTTACTACACACAGCATTTTGCAATTTATTTCAAAGCCTCTATTATAAACAAAAAAATACTGCTTTTGTTAACCCACTCCGTACTGGTACGATCAGGGCTTATATTACACAATCAAAGTCAAAGTTACAATATGTTAAGTTTATAAAAAAAATATTATACACACATGCACACATATGACATTAAGCACTTAAATCTGACATATGCATCAAATTTATGTTTCATTTTAAAACTAAGTGTTAACATTAACTGGTGAATAAAGTTATTTATAGTCTCCCCAAAAGTCTAAGACTGTTCTAGTTCTCTTCCACACCAAAGCTATAAGAAGCAATTAATGTAAGCGCCATCAAAACCTCCCCATTCTCACAGTTCCCTCTGTTACGCAACACCCACATTAAATCCTCCCAATACCGGTATTTAAAGGCATCACTTCGACTGCCGTCCACAGCTAGTTCTGATAGCCGAATGACATCTTTTTGCCCCAAATATAAAAGCAACATAATTGCCCTTAATTTGCATTACATAAAACTGCCAAGTAGTTTGGAAGGCATGGAAAGCAAGGCAGGCATGATTTAAGATTTGCAAAGGAATCCCCGGACTAACACGTCTGTGACAGCCAATTACAGTAAAAAACACAAGCCCAACAAGCAGTCTGCTACTAGACCTTAGGAAAGGTAAAGTTTCGTACAATGAGTTACAGATTCACAAGTATAACAAGACAAGGAGAAAAAGGAAAACAGAAGGAATCCAGCCACCCAGCAAATATGAAGCAGACCCAAGCTCGTGATACAATCCAAAGATGTAAATTATTGTAAATCATCACTGTTGTTCAGAATTTCACACAGCCACTTGTGCCAATTTTGCTCACTTTTCCACAGACACAATAATGAAGTAGGGAGAGAGAAAAGGAGGGGAAGAAGAAGAAAAAAAGATTAAAAAAAAAAAAAAGGAGGGGGGAAGAAGAGTGGGGGGAACCTGAACTGAGAGTACAAATAAAGTTCTGCTGTCCATATGCTTTAACTGTACAGAAGTTTGGGCTCTTACAGCATTTTGTACTCTCTCCAAATCCTCATGAGTCACAAAAATTAAAAAGCTATATCCTTCTGGATGCCAGGAAGGGCCTTACCACGGGCCTTTTGTCAAAATATAAGGGGAAAAAAAAAATAATAAAAGAAAAGAGGGGAAAAAAAAAAAAAAAGGAGGGAGAGAGAAAGAAAAAGCCACAGTGGAGGCAGTCCTACTTGGAGTCCTCTGATGTCACAGCCACATGACTCGCTCGCTCCAGTAACAGTGCTTGCAAAAAAAAGGAGTTTTAAAGCTTTTGCTTTTTTGGATTGTGTGAATGCTTCATTCGCATCACAAACAACCACAGAACCACAAGTGCGGTGCAAACTTTCTCCAGGAGGACAGCAAAGAAGCCTCTGGTTTTTAAATGGTTAATCTCCGCAGGTCACTACCAGCCACTGAGACCAACAGAGTCAGTAAGTGCTCTCTAACCACAGTCTATGCAGTAATAGTAGGTCCTTCAAATATTTGCTCATTCTCTTTTTTTTTTTGTTTCGTTTCCTTGCTTTTCACATGTTGCCAGTGCTACACAATTTTTTGACAGGGAAAAAACCAACTCTAGAGCCTATGCAATCCAGGAACACTGTAAAACTAAAACAAGGCTTGGCTATGGTTTGTGTTTTCAGTTTGAGGATCCAAGAAGTATTTACACCAGAAGGTGAAAGCTCTGCGTGAACCGAGAGGGACTATGGCATCAAACAGCCTCTTCAGTTCCGTGACACCATGTCAGCAAAACTTCTTTTGGGGTAAGTGCTGCAATATTTGAGCTTTTCTTTTCCGTTGTCGGGAGTTTTCTTACTTTTACAAGTGCTGGTTACAGCTATCTAAGCAAAGACTTGCTGAATGGGATGTTAGGGTGTTAAAATAGCATACCTGCTTTGGGGGGGGTAGAGGGGAAAGTCACCGTAAATAACTTGTGCAGATTTATAAACAAATGTGTTAGCTGAGGAGCTGAGCAAAATGAAATCGGTGGCTCAGGGCTGAGTGTTTGACAGCAGGTGTGCTCGGCTGTCACTTGGGGCAGGGTGCAGCTACACATCTGGAAGAATCTGATGGCATCTAGGATAAGGTCTAATATTCTCTTAGGGGAAAAGAGAAAGCTTGAGTGAGTTAATCAGCAATAGCACTGAGTATCTTATTAAGGACTCTGGTGTAAAGTGTAACACTTTTAGAGGTAGTCACCACGACTGGTTAACAAAAGATATTGTAAGAGACTTAAATTATATGATTTAAGACTGCTTAGGCTCTAAACTTGAGGAAAATGTGTAGCAGGTAGCATCTAGCAGCCTATCCTACCTATCATCGCCCGATCATTGTTCCAGGCATCTTATTTTTAAGCACAGATACCAGATGTAGTTCTCAGTGTAAACTTGCAGCTCTCCAGCCTTTTGTTGCCCTCATTTCACAGCAAAGCATGTTTGAGAATATATTCATTTGTAAAAGCAAAATTCTTCTCCTAAACCTTACTATGAACAAGGCAGAACATCCATGCATAAAAATATTAAGCTATGAAATAGAAAAATACATGATTTAACCTGCTGATCAATTTAAGCTTTAATCACAAGTAGGTTTTTAAAAGCTCTGTAGAAAAGCACTGCTAAGTATTTACTTCAATATCCTGAACAGTAAACAAATTCATTTAAGAAATCATAGATGTATACTGAGATATTTATATGCACTGCATACACACATGCCCATAAAAATCATAAATAGGCTATAAAACCGCACCTCTATCATTGCATACTTTGAAAAGCTTCTTCCTCTCAGTCCGAAAGTCAGTACAGAGCACTTCACTACAAAACACTAAGTAAAATTGAATAAGTGATTTATCTGCAAGGAAAATTAAGTTGTATTTTAAAGCACGTTGGAAAATGCTGTATTCTAGTCACCCTTGATGTGTAGCAAGCAGTATATTCAAAATCTTTTTCAAAGCATCTTTGACTGAGACAGATCAGGAAAACTAATGGAAAATTCTGGGAGAAAAAGAAAAAAAAAAAAATCTGAAGACTTACAAGATTTTCTTAATGGTGTCCATCATGCTGAAACTATGTTGGCACTGTAGCCAAACCTATTTCTTTTCCTCCCCTGCCCCCCTTCTAAGAAAAACAACAATGCTAGAACCATTTCCAGTACATACATCCCGATTAAGTTTGCATTGTAACGAACTGATGACTGGAGCTCCTTTTACCCCTCCTACTTCACACGCTTTGACTGGTTCCTAGTTAAGCACATGAATAAGCTGTAAGACCCTGTGTAGGAAAAGAAACGGAGAATCGCTTCTCCCAGGAGTGAGACTGATGTAGTTTAGGATCTGTAGATACCAGAATAGATAACGTAACCTGGTCATGGAGCTGTAACGCAGGGGAGGCTGAGCTGAAATGCTAATGCAAAACCGGTAAGCAGCTTTTCTCCTGAAACTGCTGTCTTAATGAAGCCCAGCAGAAGCGTAGCCAGACCACATTATCCCAGTGTTTACAACAGGAAATACAGTTTACATGTATAGGGACTTTCTTTTGCTTTTACTTCCAAAAGAGATTAGAAGAAATTTAGTTGGCTAAAATTATCAAAACACGGAGTGCTGACTGCTTAATTCATCTCCTCCTGATCGTTCCTAAAGCGAGGGAGAAGCGCTGGAACGCGAACAAATCCTTTTTCCCCTCAGTGTCACTGAGGAGAGCCGGGTACACAGACTTCAGTTTGGACACAAAAAAGGGATGCAAGGAACTACCAAATCTCACAAGTCTATCAATATGTAAGCGCTATGGCTTAAGCTAAAAACAAAAGTAAAAAAAAAAAAAAACCACCACACCACTTTTAGAAAAAGGAGGAAGAGTAGATTTTCAACAGAACAAAAGCCAGAAGACCCAAGTTGCTGGTGAATGTGCCACTCCCTCCCAATGGCGCGGCAGCACGTCAGAACGCACGAGCTCTTCTTCCCTTCTCTACTGTCTCTATCTCCTTCTATTCCACTTTATTCCATTCAGAACTGTTGAATTAATGATGTTTCTCTTCAAGAATTAACTGATGAAACAATGACAAGGAGTAACAGGGAAAGAAAACAGGGCTACGGCGATTAACTCGCATGGCTGCTGATCTCTGCATTAACCATATTTCTGAAAATTCTTATTTTGCCTATGAATGGGAAAAGAAGAGTAGTGCAGGGGATGGTGCCTTTCCTAACTCACACAAACATACACGTTCCTCTACAGTTTAGTACATTTGGATTAATTAGACACTGTTTCATATCTAGAGTATTTCTTATCTCTGGCTAGTTATGCGCCAATTTTGACTGCATCAGGTCTATGCAAATCTTTTTAAGCTTTTAAATATAACTGCATTCATTTCAACCAGCAAAGGGTATTATATTCATATGTATATTGTTTGAATTTTTAAAATGCTCAAAAAAACCCCACTATACAAAAAAACAAACATCATAGTTATTAGAAAATTTGGTAAATATTGTTTACAAAGTATTTTAGAGAATTAAATACTTTTGAAATGCCCCCCGCAACACTTACAATTAAAAAAAAAATCAAATGTGTTCTGTGCATCTTCACAGGAGAATTTTACTGATGAAAGTAAATCAGATCAAAATTTGGATGATAATTTAAACAATTATTTCACACAACTTCTGGAAGCTGATCCCAATGGACAGATACAGTAAATCTAAATGATAGTCTTCAAGTTAACAACAAAAATTTAGTCTGATTATGTTAAAATACTCCTCAGTATCTTCTCACTTATTCTTCAAGAAAACAAACGTTTTGCAGGTTTTAATTCTCCACTCCTTTACTGTTTGGTAAGGAATCTTGGGGTTTTGTTTTAAGTAAAGATATTGATAAGAAAGAAAAAGATCCTTTTTGCTTATCTACGTACATTAAGTAGAAATCTTCCCCGCCTCATACTCATACGATTGTGAATGTTAAGCAGAATTTCACTACCCATTGCATGAAATCATTCACAATAGTGGGACTTAAAAAAAAATACTCAAAACTATGCAATGACTATTCTCATGTGCACTAAGAAAGCTGCAAGCTTCTCACTGAGGCTTTTGCTACAAGAAACCCCTAAACCATGAAGAATTGCGCTACACCACTTACGGGATTCTTAGGCAGCAAAATGCACTGATTTGTTTAATTATCTGTCTCCAGTGAACTATTAATAGCCAATAGTGGTTAAAGCAACTACACGGATGTAAAATTCACTAAGATCAAAATGTTCCAGTTTGTTAGAAGAGTATCAAAATATCTGATGGTTAAAGAAACTGGGGAGAGGGGAAAAAAAAAAAAAAAAAAACACAAAACACCTAACTCATTAGGGGCACTAAGATTTTATCAAACATACAGGATTAATCTCTATTGAATAGAATCATTCACAAATCAAAACTCACTCCACTTCAATACTTCCATGCAGTGCTAATCAATTACAACCTTTTCTAGTTATTCAAAATCCATGTGCTTTTAATTTTATTCACTGGTGGTCTAAAATATAATATTCAGGCCAAGCTAAGTCATTCTGTATTGCAACTTTGCTTTTTTTCAATAAATATTCATCTAGAGGTTTTCTTAGAGAGAACTGCTCATATGAAGACTGTGGTAATATTTTTATACTGTACCTCCTTGTTGAAGCAAAAGGTTAGGGGTTACCTAAATACCTCAACTGTATATACAAAAAAAGGAAAAGGTAAGTATTCACATGAAAAATCCAAAGGGACTATATTATTTATTTTTGCATTTCCTATGATTAATGATGCACCAGTGCATACTTGAAAACTGAAGTCAAAATAGGGTAACACCTCAAATTCCTTTACAAACTGTACAAATATCAAACTTCCATGCTGTATTAACTACTCTACCAGAAATATTTAAAGGCTCTGCCACCCTGCATTAAGAGTATAACAATAATACTGAAATTCCTCTCAAGGAGTGTGATTTCTCGGTCATGGTCAGACTCGTATTAATCTTAGAATTGCACCTTGTACTTTTATTTTTCCTGATTGCTCTTCAGAACATAGTTGTGCTTTTTCTGAATAACACGAAGCTCGGAGCTTAAGTAAATAACAAACGGCTAATACTGCATCCGTTTAAGCATAAAGCGAAAAATAAAGCAGTAAATAATTCTTGCAAGAGATGCTAACTCTGCGGGGCAGCCAGTTTGAAGGAGCAAACAGAAGCTAGATTCTGTGTTTAAGGACGTGTCGCACACCCAGCAAGGGGTGGCATTAATACCAACTAAGAAAAAAAAGAAAATACTCTCTAAAACAGAGTTAACACAAGAAGCTGAAAAGACAAGCAAAATTTGGCATTCTTTTATGCACAAGTCCGGTGGAAATTAAAGCGGAGAGGGAAGGGAGGAATTATCCTGCGCTTGCCAGGCTGTGAAGGTGCTGAGCACCCGCCTTTCTCCTCCTGGGCTACTCCAGGAGCCAAGGGCAGCTGTCAGTGCTGGGGACCTCTTGAAAATTAGCCCATGTGTATGTTTTCCTCTATGTACCTAATAAAAAAAAATCAACATTGTGTGTTGTAGGTGATGGAGTTGGTTCTGAAAACTCATTAAATACACTCCATTAATAAGAATTACAATAAATTGCCATGTTTAATATGCCCTAGAGTATATAATATTTTAATTAAGGCAGCCTCAAGATAAATAGTGAGTTTAAGATGGTAAAACCTGAAGCATTTGAAGGTCTTGACTTCGGCACTGAGAGAAGCGAAGTTTCATACAACCAGTTAAAAAGCATTCAACAGTTATTTTAAATATTAAAAAGCTAATTTGTCTAAATGGAATAAATACAACATTTATCCCGATAAATGTAGTCAGAAATAAATTACTAAACTGTGCCCTATTTCAAAGGGATTTTCCTTGTAAATTTTGCCAGACTTATGAATTAACCACAGATTTTCATCCGGAGACAGCAGACACCCACAAAATGCAGAAAACATCTACCTCCTCCACCACAGAACCCCCACAAGAAACTGCTGTTATCGACAACATTCATTTTTGCTCCCATTGCAGACAACAGCTTTAATTTCTATGGTACACATCTATTTCAAACTGCCTTCTGAACTCTTATGGGAAGCAGACTAAGGTCTGTCTTCTGCTCTCAGGTGTTTTTGTTTTTAAGTTAATAAAGCTTAAATCTAAGAGCACGTTTCCTTACATAAACACGCTCTCTTCTACAAATAAATATAAGACCTGCCACTTAACATACTGAAAAGTACACCGTAAAGAGAATATTTTAAAGATGAGCACAAAGACAAAATAAAGCCTGGTTACTGTATCGTAAAACAGTTTAACACTTCCAATAAAAAAAAAAATCCACTATTCATGCATCTGTTTCCTGTATATATTTTTTATTCTGCTTGTTACCATACTGTGTACTGTTGTAGCCTTCCTCATGTAGCTCGAAGTTTCCTATTTCATGTATGAACTTGCCCCAGGAGGGAAAAAACCATCAGTTTTCTACTGACTCACTTTAACTGAAATCCTTTTAATCAGAGCAATTAAATTATTCTGCATAACCTACAACTTATTAAACATTCTTATTTATAAAAATTAATTCTTGCATAGCAAAAGATTAAGGGGGAAAATGCTGCTTTTCCCTTTAAATACACATGGTGCTTTAAAAACTATGGTATTTTTGTGTCATATTTACTACATTCTTAACAGTTGTCTTTCATAATATTTTCTCATATCTAATAAAACCACCTTTATTTTTAGTGCAAAGGCTAAAAGCAGTTTCTTCTGCTGTCTGTCTCTGTTAGAAATGCCACATTCATTAAGGTCAGGGAGTTCTGGAATTAACAATAGTTTAAAGTTTTAATATGCTATAGCTAAAAACCCCGTGGCAAAAGAATTTTGGCAGGAATTCATTCAAATATGGTTACTATATTCCTGATAGACACTAGCTTATTTCACATATATTTCATCAGAACTGCTTGCATTTCATAATGACTTGAAATTTATTATCATTCATTTTCTTGAATAAGGAACATTAAGAGCTGATGACCTTACATACATTTATTTTCCCCCGAATTTATTTGAACCGTAAGTGTGCCAAACCATTGTTTACTTATCCCTCATGGTCAGATATCTTACATCTAAATCTACTTTGTGGTTTGCTAAAACAGAAGGACAGAGCCACTGCCAGTTACATAATATTTCATTGTTCAGAGGAAAAAGACCCAGCCTCGATCACAACCAAAATCAACTGTAACACTCCTAAGATGTGTTTGTGTCTATCTGCACGTATACATTTATATACCGACAACCATATGCTGGGGGCAGCTCTTCTGAAAGTGGGTCTGGTAGAAGAAGTTTCATTACAAGTCATTATTAATTGCTGAATTTAATTTCTTCGTCAAATACTTTTGCTTGCATATATAGGGTCATATATATTAAAGAGTGTGTTGGTTGGGGGGGGAGGGTAAAGGAAAAATAATATAAGCAGAATTATTTGTCTATGTACGTTCACTTTCCAGAGAGTGTTAATCCCCAAAAATATCTGTAATTCATTTAAATAGAGATCAGAACAGATAGAGTTAAAATAAGCATGATATTTTAAGTATCCATGTGTGGTATTAGAACAGGGTATTCTTTCTTTTAAGAAATGTTAATGAGCTGTGTATGTGCAAACATGCACGTGTATACAGCTCAAGCCTCTAATTCCTCCTAATCCATACTTCCAAAATGCTGAAATTCTTCGAGTAAGGAAAAAAAAAAAAAAAAAATAGTGCAAATGTAGAAACCCTCTCCATTTGTACAACATTTTCTATCCTACCACTGAAGTTTGAAAAGAGAACGTAGATTTGCCAGCAGTTCAAACACCCAAAGGATGTTTACGACTCTTCACGTATCTCGGCTCGCTCTGCCAATATGCAAGGTAGGAACTCGCAGCGAGGGATATTTGTGAAGAGGAGTGTCTAGTAATGGTATCAGAGTGTTTGACACAAATTGTCAATGCTAGCAGTGAAATAATAGACGGCAGAAGCCCTCATTTTAGAATACCTGGCAATATTTCTACGGAAATAAATGTTTGGGAGTAAGTCTCTTGGTACCTTCTTGCTTCTTCCCATAGTCCCATGAAGAGAAACGGCTTTAGTGGACCTGAGACCGGCCAGTCTTAACTCACCTCAACTTTCAAAGTGAAACCATACATTTTAGACAAAGTAGTCTTATTTGTAGGTTGGCTGCTGGTTTTGACACAGGGCAATATATTTCTTCTGAAAGTGAGCAAAGAAATGATATTTATGTTGCAAAAATCCTGATGTGAAATGCAGTGTTGCTCTGCCAAGAGCTGGTATTACTTCACATTATTTTTATCTTAATACTATAATACATCAATAACTTACTATAAATACCAACCTTCACGTAGATTCTGCAGGAGTAATTTTGCATAGATTAAATAATTACGATCCAACAGATCTTAAAAGGCTTTTCAAGACAGGAGCAACAAAAAAAAAAACCTAATCCTAAAGACTGTGCCAGAATTTGCTATTTTAATTTATTGTGTCTCAAAAAGCCCTTAAGCTGAGCTGCCACAGTATCTATGCCCTCGCTGCATTTTGTGGATAAATTCCATGAGCAACTGCTTTTATTCCAATGCATCATCTATTCAACTGAGAGTCCTCTACCTTTAAAGAGAAACCTTTTTGGGGGAAAAAAAAAGTGTCATATTTGCTCTTTAACATTGAAGGGACACATACAGTCCAGCTTAGTGACTCTATTACAGGCGTTTGACAAATTAATTCTATTAGCTATTGTATAATACTCACGCACAGGAGCAGCTGTGCAATATATATATTATAATATACCTGCAGTATTTTTACTTTCTAACACAATCCGCAAAACCAGTTTCCTTTAAGTAGAGCCCACCAGTGTAAATTCACATTAAGAGAGTTCATCATCTGCGTTTTTCCAGTCAGTGGTATCAAGGTTTAACTCCGCTGTGTTTGTTTATCTGCGGAATAACGAAGCCATAACAATGAATGGTTTATTTAAAACTGACAGGACCAGAAAGCAGCAACTATTTACTTAGGCAGCGTACCTTAGTATACACCAGGAAAAACGTTCGCTTTTCCCAAAAGGATTTTCTGCATAAAGGGCATTCACTTTGCTTCCTTCCCACCCCTCTTATATCCAACCCTCTACGTTCAAAACTAAGTGCTGTATTTTTCTTGCTATTCAGTATATTTTTATTTCCTCCTTTCTGATTAAAAGGCATAAACAGAAACACTAAAACAAATTCAGAGGGCACATTCTTGATACTAACGTTTTATTAAAGAAACCAACGTGCAGGAAAAAGTCCAGTCATTTGTGGATAATAAAATAACACTGTCTAGGTAGCCAAAATAAAACAGGATCAAGTGGTAAGAAATGCATCTTCTACAGCAGAAATCACTTTCATACTGCAGCAAGAACAGTTGCTTCCTAATGCAGCACTCTATCGCATATGCAAACACTACAACTTTTTATTTTTCCAGTATTTCAGGAAGAGGACCTAAAATCATACTCTGTTGTTCTGTACAGCAATTAATTCAGTTGTGACCTTGTAATAATTTGGGGTTCTGAGCTCATGAAAGTTACATTTTAGTATTACCTTTAAAAGCAAAATCTTAACTACAGTTGAGCCACCTGAATGTGCATTAATGCGTCTTAAAATAAATGAAGACTTCAGCTTGCCCAGATAGAAAAATTATTATAATACTCATTAGGTATAAAATAAAGGCTTGAAAGAGTATAATTTTATTATTTTAATTATAATATCAACTTACTAACTAATTTCCAGGCACATGTGTAGTGCACATGTGTAAGATCTACTCGACGGAGCCAGCTTACATATACACACACACGGGCTGGAATGTTCCAATTCTGATCAAAGATGTATGTAGCCGGATGTGCGGTTAATTCACTGATCAAATTTTCACAACTGAAAAACATCTTGAAACACAGCCCTAGTTACCAGCAGTGTGCGCTTTTTACTTTAGCATCGCAATTACTCTCCAGCATTTTACATATTTAAAAAGAAAACAATATAATCTCTTTCTCTAGAGAAAGAAAAAGGGAAAAAAAAAAAACAAAGGAAAAAAAAAAAAGCGCTGGTTTTCAGTGTCAGCATTCTTAAAGGGCACAGTAAGACTGAGTGAAATAAATTTAAAATACCCATAGAATCTGAACTCTAATCTTAGTGACATGTTCTTACAGTAAGCTCGTGCTCCATAAAACCTATATAAAAATGTCAGGAGCGCAGACGCACAGCACATGCACGCGATGTAAGACACAAATCCACCCTGCAACAATAATATACAGTAGCTCCTCAACGTGCAGGAAACCTTTTAAAATGCACTAAATCTGTACAATAATCTACAGTCAGACGTCAGCACTGCCTTGCTGAATCAGATGTATTGAATAAACTAAAACTTAATGGCTACTAAGTTTTATCAGCTTTGTATAAAGTTAGAAGAAGTTGTACTAGCAATTGTTTGAAGTCTTCTACCATCACATTTAATAACCCTACTTTGTCACTGAACTGGCGAGATAAAGAAACATAAGATAATGGCTGTTCCACTTATCAGATCTGCATAAGCTAAGAATAATTTAAACAAACTCATAAAGATACTGAGATGGGCAACAATTTTACTCCTCTCAACACTGATTTAAAAGACGTCTCTTTTTTTCCTTCTTTACATACCTGGTTGTTATCAATTACTGATGTGTCTTCACCCCTTCTTGTTGCAAAACTTCCATTAAAAACTGACAGCACACACAGCACAACATTTGAGATCTATACAGATAAAAATACCCTTTTTTTTTCAGTAGCCCAGAAAATCTGAAGGTTTTTTTGGGCTGACGATATCTTCACATAGAAACACAGAATGTCTGCAGACAGTAAGAAGCCTTTAGTAAGCCTTTTTGCTGCACCATAATAATCTGATCCAGAAATTCAAGGGTACCTTAAACAACGGGCTACCTGTTCTAGCCATGCTTAGGAATGTGGCCAAATCATTTTTATTGATTTAACCTTTATAGGAATGCTACATATCCTCAGAGCAAAACATTTCTAATGCATTTATAATATGATATACCTCTGAGAAGTTATGAAAAAAGAAAAAAAATTTTATGACAGATAGGCTAGACCCCTCCACTATTCTGTTTTTCTGATTTAGTGATCGATAGACATTGGAGTGTTACAACATTTTCTGAGTTTGTATGTGACTGTATTCATCGGAAAAAGTGAGAAACGGTTACACTTACAGAGGACAAGACTAATATCTGACCTCTCTTTGTTTAAGGAGCAAGACCTGGTGAACTGATAGCCAAGACTCTAAATACTCCTTTCATTCTAGAGTTACACATCAATCATGTTACCTGCAAACAGATCAAGCTAAAACTTCCAGAATTTACAGTCCTTTTTGAATAAACTAAGCAGCATGTTAGTCATGTTCAGAGAGCTTACAGAAGGTGGTTTGTGTATCTCACCAGAATTCTTAAAGAAGTACTTCTCAAATTCCCTCTTCATCACTAATCTATTTCATACATATTTCCAATCAGCAGCGCTTGATGTGAGATTCATATACTATTATTTTGAAGCTCAGGTTCGAAAAAATAGTGTATTTTAGTATTTGCTGTTCTTTGGAATGTTACAAACCACACTTGAGCATTACCAGGAGCCGCTTGTTTTTCAGAAAGTAAACTGTTCTGAGTTACTCCCTATGGTAAACTTCTTACCAGTGTAAAGGAGAAGTGAATGCAGTGACTAAAGAGTCAAACAAAAGCAAATACACTCATGTTACTAATTAGTTATATTTCTTATAAAGAAAATCAGGGGATGGGAGGGTGGATCTAAAAAAAAAAATAAATAAATAGAGAAAACCTGGTAATGAAAATTATTCTTACTCCTACTAGCTCCTAGCATGAAATGCTATAGATAGAATGTTATTCTTCACAACAGAACAAAGCTGGGCACAGCTCAGGTGGGCAACAGGCTGTAACACAGGTCACCTGCTTTAGTAAGATTTATAGCTGGGCTTTTTCTGAAGACAATGTCTAGAAACCACTGATATTAAGGTCTCTTTCACCTACAAAGAAATATGCAGCAATCCTACAAAGAAAGAAAAATATTAAACCAATTCATTAGTGAGAGCAGTGCCTATGTACACATGTAAGGGAGGCAAGTCCATACATCAGAGCCATGGACTGCAATCAGAAGGGATGGCATTTGAAAAAATACGTATCTGCAAATTCTCACAGACACTTCTTTCGTTTTTCAGTAAGAGCTTGGCTTGTCTTTCAAAAAAATACATCACTAATTTTATTTCTTCTTCCCCTTTTCCCAAGATGAATCCACACCTAAATATACAACATCCACACATAAAACATCCCTTAACACAAGTCTTTGCTAAGCCAGATGAACTAAGACCCCGATGAGCCACGCAGCAGTGAATTTTCTGAGGACGGCCCAGTCCTACCTTCACTCAAGCTGCACATCAAGGATCTGACCAGACGAGCACTTGCATTTCTGCCAGCCCAGTTTGCTCTGTACTAGAGTAGCCCGAGAGCATTCACTCGGTCACCACCTGCAGACCAGGGGCGAGATCTATGAATAACTAACAACTCCAAACAAGATCCTAGAAAGACCATTGAAGCCTATCAGATCATACTTGATTTTAACTTTTGTTCTACAAACACTAAAATTGATGGAGCAAGAGGAAAACAAAGCAGCCTACAAATTTTAGAAATTCAAAAATCCTTTTGAGGATACACATTTGAAAATCTTTGCAGTGAAGAGCCTGGTGCTGACAGCTGTATCTCCTCCACTGCTACGTTACAGGAGAACTTCTGTTGTCACTTGCTGTTACATTGCACCTAAAGGAAGGACCTAGGTAATACTGAAAAAGCGGTGGAATACGTTAGAAATGCAAATTTTTACAGGCAGTGGTGATGGAAAAAGGCCTAGTTTAAATGCCGTTACACCAGTAAAACTACTTATAGGAACACACATTTTTTTAATAACATAATAGATACATTGGTACAAGAGGATTTATGAGCACAGTTATCCTGACAAACAATAACATCTTTTGATGCTGCAGAAAAGCTGCTCTGTGCTGGCGTGAGAAAGGTCAGATGGCAGAAAACTAACTGCATGCTCTTAACCCGTAAACTCTTTCCTTTCCTGAATACTAACAAACGTCCTAGCAGGGGAGAGCCGCAGCCCTTCCAAGAACTCACGTAGGGAACCTTTTGCTCTGTACACGTGCACCTTCACCTTCAAGAGCGGCGGCTTCCACGGCAGCTCTCCACCTAAGGCTACCTGCGTAGGTTTGCCACAGAAAAATTGCCTCCAGATTTTCATAAAGGTTTTATGTAAACATATATATACACACACATCCATCCATCCATACACATCTGCAAAAAGCAGCAACACACTTGACTACTCAAGTCTGCATACTATTAGAAGAGCAACTGTGATACTTTAGGAGCCCTAAAACTTGATTTCCACATTTTGAATAAGGGAAAACAAAGTAAGGAGGCAGCAAACTCTGGGAACATATTTTGCAAGGCTGTTTTATAGGGGCTCCAGCAGGAAAGCTGCACGGCTAAGGAAAAGCGATGTGACTGGTATCATACAGCAGAGAGAGGCACCAAAAAATACTTGTTCTTGGCCACATACACAGAGGCTTTGGGTGGTGGAAGCGCTGCGGGTCAGGCAATGCACACATTTTGGCCGCGTATAATTTCAGTAACAGGTTGTTTTCATGGCAGTTCTAATAATTCTTCCACATTTCCCAGCAGATCAATTTTTTGGTTTAATCATTCTCCCACATTTTTCAACAGTAAAAGCAGTAGGATAATTCAATTTCACAGCCAAATAGTTTGATGCTGGCAGACTTGTCACTTTGCACTTCTCATACTTCTGACATCGATTTGGAAATAATGAGTATAAATCTGGCTCCATTATCAAATACCAGTTCTTGGCCATTGGTCTCCTCTTTCAAAAGTGTTTCTAAGCATCTTCACACTTGTCTACTATTCTGTTATGTCCTCTATCCCCTGATAGAGCAGGGCATAGATCCACCTGAATTGACTATGATAATAAATCATGTTCTTCTACTTTCAAAATCAGCAAGAAGAATACAACCACTCGCCTAAAGGTTTTTCAGCTGTTATTTTCACATGGCAGTGGTTCTCTGGTATGCCATTTAGAGATCCTTGGCCCATGCAGAAGTCAGAGCAACCTGGAAATTCTAGACATCTTAAAACAACATCCTGTATCCTTCATTTCTTCAGCAGAAATTCTGAAGATTGTATTTTTGTTATGAATTTGTTCACTGCCTACCCTAATAAAAATATGGATCCACAGATATGACCCTTATATGACAACATAAATCAATAACAATAGCAAAACTTTTATAAACAGCATCATCAATTCAGCCTTGCTGAGCATCTGCTTGTTTTAGCTCAAAGTTAGTTAACCTTGAAGGAGACAGCTTTATTTCGATGTATGTTTAAGAGGTCTGTTAAAAAAAAAAAAAATAATAATTTTAAAAGGCATACTGATGACTCATATCGTTAGGACTTGGTAATTTTGGTTCTTGCTGGAAAAGTGCTTAGCAAATATTGTCAGCAAAATGCTTCCATTTTCTTTGCGTAAGCATATTTTAAACCTGAAAATAGCAATGCTAACAATTGTGCCATCACCAAATATAGCTGCTCCCTACTTGGGGTAGGATCCTGACAGTATTTTCAACTAGAAAACTAGTTTTGGCTGCAGTTAAACACACACAAAAAATTCAAAGCGTTTAAAAAACTCACTGGTTGACTTGGTTGTGTCAACAGCACCATACAGGACTCTGGTAAAAATTAGTTGATTGTGTGGAAAATTCAGATAGTTTCCTAAAAGCACAGTTTACACTCTATATAAAGTATTGTCCTGCATCTGGTCCTCATACACTAACACCCTTCACTGAGACCACAGTGTTGCACCTGAGATTCTGAGCTAACTTTAACAGTGCACCCATAAACACTTGCAGAGTAAAAAGACAACCAGAATGGATTAATTACGAACAATTACATATCAACCCAAGTGCTAAGCTTCAGAGAAAAACTTAATTAGTAAATATTAAGCAGCAGAATCAAAGCAGCTTGGCTTCAGAAATAAAATTGAAGGTGCCTACATATTATCCAAGGGAACCTGTAAACTCAAAAGAGATTAAGTGTTGCACACTACTGATAACTCCCAAGAAAAATAGAAGATATTTTAAGAGTCCCACAGAGACAGGCTATGCTCAGTTTTGTTTTGTTTAATATATTCAGTCTGGATGAGGGAACGGGAACAGTATTTATCGTTATTGACTATGGCATCATGCTGGAGGATGCTGAAACACTTGAAGAGAACACAATAGTTTTGATCCATTAGAGAAAGCCCCAGACCAACACAAATAAACAGTGTGAAAATGCAGACAGATAATCTGCCGTTTAAATAAAGGTGAATAACATTTTCAATCATTTAATGTACAGATTCCCTTCTAAAGTACCGAAGGGTCACAAACTAAACTGGTAGCAGGTGTGCAGCATGTTCTCACAGATGCTATCAGGCCCACCATATACCAAAAAAAGTAGGAGAGGGCTTCTGCACACCTCACTGATGACAAGAGCTCATCCAGAAAACTTTTTTCTCTCCTCCTTTTGGACACCACCTCCTTTTAAGAGAAGAGGGGGAAAAAAATTCCAAAACCACTGATGGAATGGACATTAATAACAGTTTTAAAACTCACGGTCAATGTGAAAAGGTTTAAAGAACTGGGTTAGTCA